>OY740770.1:62124799-62182299 GCA_963513935.1 Aphrophora alni | reverse complement strand
CCAGTTTGTGAATCAACTGTATTAAAATTTGTTATATATGAATGACTTTTTTTTTCAATATATAAAGCACAGTCGGTACCTTATATTTTAATTTACAGGGAATTGTACACTAGTAACATTGGGATTTTCTTCCACAAATAACAACGTGTCTTCTCTCTCTTCCCTCAATAAAATATTCTAGAATTAATAAAATTTCTATATCCAGTTTAGAAGTTAATTTTATAATTTCAAAAATTGTAGACACCTTTTTAATTCTGCAAAAATAGTAAATATAATACTGATAACTAACACATTGATGACAATAAAGGATAAGAGGATTAGAAACCTGTACTTATCATGTGTAGGTGAAGGAAGTGGACAGGGTGGATATTTGTCTTCCGTTATCTTTTAAGCGTTATTTCTTATATATTGAAAGACTAAAATGTATTTGTTAAATGGAGCATAGTAATAAAAAAACTTCTTGTTTAAAATATACATACTATTTAATGTACTTTTAAAATATTCAAATGCTAATTGATAAAAATAAACTCATTTTCGAAGCTATATTCGTTATCACTATGAGCAATGAAAGTGAAATAATATTCCTAACTTTATCGACACTTTCCTTCCAGAATATACAAGTATCATCACTATTATTGTAATAAATTATACACTATTTAAATAAATTCAGGATTCATAACTAATTACATGACACATAACACTGAGAAATAATATAACGTGAAGACTTGTTTTTTACAGATCAGATATATAAATTATGTTCAAAACTATGTTAAGCAATTAATGCATGGTAGCATTTGATATGTTTAAGTAACAGAGAATTTTATTGTGAAGAGAATCCAAAAGTAATACGTTTCAACAACAAACGAAAGTTCGCCTCCGCACCTCCCTGGCAGAGCCCCAAGTCTTGTCAGCATTTTACAAATTAATTTGATTATTTTAAATGCTTTCCATAAAACCGTTTATTCTCCTCTTAAAACCTTTTAAAACACCTATATTATCATTTATTGTTATTGAAAATATTATATTTAATAATACCTTATGTAATTTTTCAACTTTTTTATTGTTTTGATTTACACTTATCCTCAGCAATTATTTTTGTGACTAATCCTTTAGTTTATTTTAGGTCAAGAATCGATATTTAGTATATAATAAATGTTTAATCTTAGTTCAAAACAAATATAGGGTAAATGAGCAATTGAGTGCAGGAATATCAATTGGTGATTTCTGATTACCTCTTCCTGTAAGAACTGGTCAATCTACTTCATTCTAGATATGAGAAATATAAAAACAATAAATAGAAATAGTTTGTTTAAAGCTAAAGTTAATATAGTAAATATCTATTAAGTATATATACACATACATAGTAAACACCTATATATCTCGAAACTAAGTATAAGATGATTTACAATTTTTATAAATTACAAATATGTTATATATATATGTAATATCTATTTATAATTTTTTTAAATTTTAATCAGGAAATTTACAAGTTTTTGTCCATTTATAATCAATAACACCAAAACATTACTCGTAGAATAAATGCGCACAGCCTAATCAAAAATGAAACTTTCACTTTCCCCTTGTTCTCATGCTTCTCTAAAATACAAATGAGACTCCATATGGTATAACTGACATTGATGCATTACGTATATGTGAGACTTGCAGCAATACGTATCATCTGTACACAACAGAATATTTATGTACAACACATTGTTGGTGAAAAATAATTTATTAGAAATTTACTTCCATTTTCATATTTACTTGATATACAACGATATTTACTTGATGAACGTAAACTCAAACTACAATATTTAATCTTATAACTGTTAAACTTTTATACATAAAAAGTACAATAATTTATTTTAATATATTTTTGATAATTACGTAGTTTTAAACACAATTATTGAAAATATGTACAGAACAATAATATAGAAAGATTACAGTAATTATAGTTACTGTCAATGTCATCAATAATCATTGAAAAATCATTTATAAACATATAAAAAATCATATTTTCCAGATGGTGTACTTTTGGTTATAGTTCAGTTTCTTTAAAGTTGTTTGGTCAGTCAGAACTAATGCATACTTTATTTAATAACATCATATTATAAAAACAAAAATCCTAAAAAAATAATAATTCTTTTTACACAACAATAACATTAGAAACATATATACAGTATATTTATATACTTACGAAAATAAGTTAAGTAAAAGAATTATAATTATTAATTTCAATGAGTACTGTGGTGATAATTAAACACTGAAACCCCTACCACAAGTTTGGTACAATAACACACACACACACACACACACACACACACACACACACACACACACACACACACACACACACACACACACACACACACTCACACACACACATATATATATATATATATATATATATATATATATATATATATATATATATATATATATATATATATATATATATATATATATATATATATATACACACACACACACACACACACACACTCACACACACACACACACACACACACACACACACACACAACACACACACACACACACACACACACACACACACACACACACACACACACACACACACACACACACACACACACACACACACACACAAGAGAGAGAATATTTAAAATAACGGTAAATTGTACACATCAATCAATTTTCTGGTTTCAAGATATGATCTATGTCATCGATTCCAACACACACACACAAATATACTAAAATGAACTATTTATTTGAACTACATTACTAGAGTTGCCTGATGTACCAAGTTGCCAAAATCGGAGGGATCTGGAATAATAATAACAAAATTATATAAACTATCTTATTCTACCCCCTACCCCACCCTGATCAGGTGGATCGGCCTATTTGAGTAGAAACACGTCAATGACCTAGGTGCTAGGTTAAAGTGGCTAAAGGTTATTATAATTTAAGATTACAATACATCCTAAAAATACATAGCATGTTCATTATAACAAAAAATATAGTGAACCGAAAAGCCTAACAAGACTAAATGATATTGAAAATCCATAAAAATATATTGCTGCACAAATAAATCAATTGAAAATTCAATTTCAAAAAAAGAAAGAATAAAAATTATACAACAGTTAAATAATGTCAAGATTTTACCTACGGTATGTTTCAACTTAGAGAATAAACATGAATTATAAATAATACCATTAGTATTATGTTACTATTAGTTTTAGCAATGCAGATGCTTTCATACCTATTTAGCAATTTATTGGAGATCACGCTCTTAACCATATTCACATTTTGTATTCCCAATTAATGGTTTGTTTCAAGTAAATGTTCGGCCACACTAGTTTTCTGTGGCCTATTATACTTAACTGGACCTACATCTTCTTTAAATCTGGTTACGATTTTAGTCTTTGATACGTCTAGATACACCTTTTCACAATCGTTACAATTTACCTTATAATAACCGGATTTCTCCAACAACGGAATATTATCTTTGGGATTACCTAATAAATTGTATACGCTATCTTGATGTCAAGATTATTAAAATAGAGCCCAAACAGTTGGTGAGGGCAGAATTAAAAGGGTCAACTATAATATCTGACTTTACATTTTACCTGTCTTAGTGGGAGGAACTTTATCGTCTCTATCTATGAAGCTATATAACGCTTCTAATTAGTGTTTGGCACCATTGTTTGAATTACTATGTATAATTATATAATTATTATTAGATTTTATGAATATATCAAATTTAATGTTATGTTCATTTCTAATTCATAATAAGTATAAAAACGGTAGCCTGTTATTCATTTCTAATTCATAAGTAAATTTGATGGAACTGTGTATACCATTATTTAATTGAGAAAAACAGTAACGCTACATTTATTAAGTTCAAAAACTACATCAACTTCATATACATACCTCAACCATATACCGGGAAAATATTTTAGGTTGTTATTTTAATCTTCCTTAAATTTACTCATTCAAATATCAGCTATGTGAGGAGAATGGCTATTTCTCACAGCTGTACCTTCGATTTATCGAAATATAAATATAAAATAATTTTGTTTCATTCAAACCTCAGTCAACCTAATACATACATTTATTTCCTAATCTTCCTGATTATTAGTTACAAATTCTTTAAGAAATGTCAAGGTTTCTTTAATAGGGATACTCGGAAACAGAGAACAAAACTCAAAAGAAACCAAAATTTCTTCTCTTTCGAGTTTTACATCTTTAATAGCCTCAAAAAAATCTAAGTTATTTTTCACTATACAAGAACTAAATTTTTGATTAAAGGTACATAACTCTACTGTTAACCATTATGAGGTATTATGAAGTTATACATGAAGCAATTGGTCTCACCGATATACCTTCTTTATGTATTTTGGACAGCCAAAACAATTTCGATAATTTCGGATTAGAAATATGCAATTTATAAGCTTCTTATTTAGGAATAGGTAAATTGTAATTTTGTATGGTTTCTTTAGTGGTTGTGATATACTTATTTAAACTCATCCTAGGTAATTTCCTATAAGGCCCCTCATCCAAAATTTTAGATACTTTAGTGTAATAATCTACCTTATCTAAGATTACTATGGCAATCGTTCGTCCTCTTTTAGAAAGAAATGCCCTTTTCGCTTCATTCCTTTAACTAGTTCCAATCTTTTTTAACATTAGTTAATTTGTACTAAAAAGAAACACTTCTTATTGAAACAATTGATTATTTATGCATATCTATATACATATACATATACATGTTTAAATGTGTAAATTTTATAAGCCCTTAAAACAAGAAAATTATATAACATTAATCAAATCCCACCCCATATATTATAAATTACAAAAATATTTTGATGAACACAGATAATGAAAACAATTTGTTTAAAGTTCTTAAGTTACGAAAGATTATAAGTTTAGATTATTAGAAAATTAAAAAAATAAATAAATATAATAATTAATTACATATATATTATCTAAGTTGGACAACTGTAATAAAAGATTTATTATATATATAATAGAAATTTTATGTAATAATTGACGTCAATATAATTTAGAAAAAAAATTAACCCCTTTGGGGTCGTGAGGTCCGAAAATGCTACCTTATCCCTTCCAATAAAAATTTATTTTTAGTTTTGCATCTTAATAAGAAAAAATATAGTTTTATTATAGTTTTTTTTTTTTTACAATTAATTAAAGCATCATTTAAACAAAATTCACAAGTTCTCAATTAAATGAAATACATAAATTCAAGTTCTTTCTTATTTTTTTGTTTTCACTTTTGCATTATTAAACAAGCTGAAATGTCCTTCGGTTGATTTGTCTGGACTTGAAGTTATAGCATGAACTTAGGTTGTAATTCCAACTTGAACCAGCATAAGCTGTAGAAATATACATATTGAAATTAGTAAATGAACAGAGACCTTTTACAAGTTTAAACACTTCTGTTCTAGGTTTATAAGTAATATATTTCTCTGTAACCAAGCTTTGAAACTGCAATTGCTTTGAAAATAAAATGTTATATATTATGTTAAATAAGTCAATTGATGATTTCACTTTAAAATAACCAGAAATGAAAAGAATTGCTATTCGTTTTAAAAGACTGTTTGAATTTATAGTCTTATAATTTACAGACAAATTAAAATTGAGTTATAATTAACAACAGATTTAAAATTTTTACATTTATAAAGACAGTACATATTTGAACATAGTTAACTCAAAAAAATTAAAACAGTAACTTTCCTTTACCTGGTTCAAGAGTTGTCGAAAACGTTGAAGACGAGCCATGAAGTATGAAGATGAATTTTTAAATTTAGAGATAGAAAACTGCTCACATTTTAGTAAAGCAACTGAAATGACACTTCCTACGCTATATTATCACATGAATAGATGAGCATGATGACTGTAAAGCAAAACGGTATTTTTTAGAGAAAACTTCTAAGGCTATGCCATCACTACTAAACCCAGATATGAACTACCGTTATCTCTTTAAGTACTGTTACAAGGTCTACCGCAAGAAATTACCTGACGCTGCCTTCGGAATTGAACGCCAGGGTACAGCACCTCTCTGCAGTAAGTCCAATTACTTCAAGAAATAAAACTACAAATGTCGGTACATTGGAATGTTATCTATCTTACAATCAATAATCAATTACTAGGAATAATGTTACACAACCTAGTTCACAAAGTGTACTTAATTAAATTTATCATATTATGATTGTTTTTCATTCCTTATTTTTAACGTAGTTTTCATTTTTATTTCATTGCAAATACACTAGAGAATATCTATAGCAGTTTCATAACTTTACAGACTCTATTATTAGTACTAATGTAGTTGCGTACATAAAAATAAATAATAATCACAAACCCAAATTATCTGTAAGAATCAGTCTCCAAAATTTCACTCAGGATGAAACTGAAATGAACCATAGAGATTGTGTTTAGGTACCGGATTTATAAAATTTGACCCATGCTATTGTTGTACAAGTTTATTGATATATGAATATTTTCCCTTAAATAATTGTGATAAATTTAACACGGAGTAAAATATCAGTAAGTAATTTTTAAACAATAAAGTGTGTTCGGTAGGATAAAAATTTTTATCCGAATTCACTAGGAAAGTGTAAACGTTTGGTATGTAACCTTTCACATAATAAAGTGTGATATTTCACCATAATTTAATTAACGTAGCTAAGATCAACTTCAATATACTCTCCAATATTTAAATACATGGAGGGAAAAACAGGATGTGACTTCTTAAAATAAGTGCAATCTTAACTTAAGCTTCCATTACACAGGAATAAAGTTCCAACTAGTGGTATCACAATGATCAATAATGTCAAGGGAAAATGGTTCATCTAAACAGCAGCGTGTTCCCAACTGGGTTGTGTCTACAGAAATGATTTCATAATCATGTAAATACAAGCTGACGGTTGGAATACGCTTATAATGGTTAACTGTACTGTAATTGTAAAGTTGTGGACCCAAGCTGTACTATGAACACTAATTCTACACCTAAAACGGTAGAAACCTATTTGAGATCAGTTTGATGGGCTACTGATGTACGTTTATGAGTCACGTCAACGTAAATTAACGTGGGTCACAAAAGTATATTATTACTCATCAAACTGCTCTGTTATAGGTTTCTACCGTTTTACACGTAGGCGGACTGATCATAGTAGTAACCGAAGTAGAAAAAAGATGCACCTTACGGAATTTAGGTGTGAATTCCAATTAAAAGCCATTCCAAACGCACCACTCTTCTTTTAACTATGTACGAAAAGTATGCAAATTGAATAGCGCATTGTTTGTCAATGTTTTAACGTATGTTTAATTATTCTAAGCAGGAAATTCATCTTGCTACTAATTAAGGTGTAGTACCATTCAGGTAATATTATAATCCTTATGTATTCTATTTGTACTTAACAGATAAAATGATAAAAAATAAACGTTTTAAGTTTTAAAAATATACATATTATAATAATAACTATATATATATATATATATATATATATATATATATCGGACCTATTTTTTTTTATTACATAAATAGATACTAATGTTCGTGTACATATACTTTACATAATTTTGCAATACGTATATAAACTAAAATCAATATAACTAGCATAACCATTGTTATATTACAGTAGTAATAAAGTTTTATCGGTTAGTATTAAAATTATATATTACGTTTCGTATAGCAACACAATTAGAAACTCTTAAATATATCTATATACTGAAATACATACCTAATATACAGGTATTTAAATCTAGTAAATTATTTATAATTGCAATTTCATATACCATACAATAAAACATTTTCAATCATGTAATATTATGTAATACCTAGATGTTATTTACATACAGATATAAATGTTGTATAACTAAGTAATATAAATGGAGTATCTGTAAACTTTATGGATGAGCATTATATCTTTAGATAGTAATTATTTCTGTGAAAGCTGTTTTTGTTAGCATATCTCTTTAATACGCTCTTAAGTTAATTGCTAATTATTGAAAAGGCAGACCTTTTCTATGTAAAGGTACAGTAAGCTAAGGATGCAGTTGTGTTTGAAATTTATAGACTATTATTTTGCTTTTTAGCCATTTTTTGTAATAAATATTGAATGTGTATGCCTTAACGTTCATATTGGGTTCTGCCACAATTTATATTTTGTCCCTGAAGCATGAAACAAAGAAGAAAAAAATAAAGAATTTATTTATAATCATTAACGCTTAAATATATGAAAACTCCAAATATGAAGTTTACGCTTACATTAAAAGCTGTCTTCCAAATGCAGGTTGCTTTTGTTTTTATTACATTGTATTAAACAGTTACTTTAATGTTAAATAAATTGAAATGAAAAGGCTATATTTAATGGTTATGTAAAATAAGTATTTAAAAAAAAATTTAAATTCCACGCGTTGTCTTGAATTATATTATTTGTTTATAATGATGGCAAAGAATTTTGTCACGAATACACAAGAATCTTTGATGGTATTAATGTTTTTTAATACACCCAAAATCTTTTGGTTACACCTGCAGTCATTCTTATTGTAAAATAACAATCAATTTTTTTCATCGTTTACAAAAATATTACTGAAGACCATATCGATTTCTTAAAATGAGTTTGAACATTTTTACATTTATTATTTTTCTGTAATATAAAGAAAATACAAATTAATAAAAAAGATCTCTCTATGCATTGTTTTTTTTCTTCTTAGAACTATAAATGACGCAAGAAATATTTTTCCATACAAAGATTGAATAACATTTGGTTATTCTAGCTGCAAGACTATGAGATTTGTTTATAAAATAAATCGTGTAAATCTGAGAAACAGTTACAACTCGCTTAATCCTTTAGCGGGTTTATATGAGACATTAAAAAGGCAACATCAATTTAGTTTTACTAAATATGACGAAACAAATGTTTAGCTTTCATTTATCCCTTTTACTTGACCTTTCATAATACACGTAAACTAATTACCTTTGTTTATTTCCTATATAAGAATTATTTAAAATAAATTAGTTTAATAGATTGTATTTTATTCATTATAAGTATTGTAGAAACAATATGCGATGGGTTAAAAAAACCAATGAAAAGTTTTTTGCGGATATATCAATTCTAAGGTTCCTCGAATCTACAACAATATTTTCGTCAGTCTTCGTCGTCTTCTCTCTAAATTGAAAACATGAAATATTTCACTAACATTATTTCATTAAAATTTGTTTCGTTGATATAATTTGGCAATATCTCAAATCGTTTTTAATATTTTGAAAAACAAATTAAAATTTGTAGGATAGTCGCTAAATTTTGTTTTCTCAAAATACGGCCTGATGATGTTGATCATATTATGTTCAAGTGTAGTTTCTAAACATCCAAATGAAATAAATAAATTACCGGTCGTCAATTTAGTATTAAAAACAAAGCTAATCAGATATGAAAGGCCAAACATGTCAAATAATTTAACATACCAAATTCGATGTGGTCCCTGTTTATTTTGATTCAACTGTTTGAAAAATGCCACATATATTAAAAAACAAAACAAAAAAAAACCAACAAACACACACAAATGTAAAGTTGGTGTGTCATTATAAACTCGATTTTAAATATATAAAATTTACGCTGACGTGTTTACGGCACAATGTATCCAAGTTTAAGCCCTATAGAAATATATAAATTTGTACATAGGTGGCTTCTATTGTTCATTTTTAATATTGACTGATAAGTACCAAACTGATAATAAGAATAGTATTTCTTTACATAGGGCTTTTATTTTATGTTATGACAATTTTAAAATTCCAATTTTAAATATGAAACTTTTAAAATAAAATATTTATAATTGGCTTCCTTTATAGTGAATTTAATTTTTGAAAATCAACCTATTATTTGATATGCAATTATGGATTTTGACAATCACAGTACAAGAGGGTTTTCTGTTCATTCCATTTTTTTTAAGTCTTATAAAATATATTTGCAATGCATCGTAATTGGATAGTGGATGGTAAGTCAAGCAACTATTGAACTTAAAATATACATTGTATAAACATTCCAAAAAATCAATCTGTATGAAAATTGAAATATATGACACATAATATAAACTCTTCGATCACGAATAATTTACATATTTAGTAGGAATATGGTAAATGTAGTCACAGAGATAAATTATTAAACTTAAGAGTCAGAGTCGGCACATATTTTCATATGATCCTTAAATTGTCCAATGTAGAGTGAGGTTGCTAGTATTGATCTTTTTAAATAATAAAATGTTGATGGAGCAAACTATCTAGTAATAGAAAAATGTGTAATAATTTATTTATCTAACTTATGATTTGCACAATATGAAATAAAATTCAAATTAATTTATATGGACTTCATGTTATTGATTTGTTTTAATCTGGCTTTTTGTTATATTTATATGTGTTTATAATAACAAATCAGGGAATTTAAAAAAAAAATCCTGTTTTGAACATTAACATGAAAACCAGTGTATGGATATTTGTTTATCGCTTATGTTATTAAATATATTGATAAAAATTGAAACAAATCATGTTTAAAACAATCAGTAGTTTTATTTTAATTACATCGAAAATGAGATTGAAATACAGGGCAAATGTGATATGACTGTGAAAAATAAGATCAATTAATAAGGTTATTTAAAAAATAATTTACACTCTACAACCGTCGTGAATTAGTGTTTATATAAACAAATGATCGTAAACGTTCGAACGAATCATATGAAAAATTTGTAATTAACAAATAACTTTAAAACCAGAAAATAATTCACATTAGTTTGGTAAGACATATCCTTCCGGTTGGTTTCTATACCAATAATTCAACATTAATAAGTTGAAATGTAAATTAATAATTTATCAATTGTAAATACTTAAAAATAAATACATTATTATTTTAGGCGATATCATATTTATGTATATGTTGGATATCATATATATATATATATATATATATATATATATATATTTAATATATATATATATATATATATATATATATATATATATATATATATATATATATATATATAGTTATGAAAACATGACTATCCCGCCGGACATGCCAATACCGACGGAGGTCCGTCGGAATAGTTATAGAAATATGGGACTTTTATACATTACGGCAGAATTGTACGAATAATATATGAATCAAGCTAACGCCCTACCTATACAGTTTTCATTGTTACTAAAAGCAAATAATGGATCCTTCTTTACTTTTTTTTACAGTGATGATTTGTATTCTTTTTTTATAATTATTACTTGAACTTCATTTTAATAAAATATTTGAAGAAAATTTAATACACTTGTCATATTTAAGGGATTTCGTTTTATATAACCCTATAAACATGTGAGTGGTTTATTTACTTCTCACTTTCGACAAATTTAAAAAAAAATTACACAGATTTTCATATCCGAAGGATTGAAGATATGTCTAAATAAAATGTAAATTAATACATTTGATCCTGAGGCTATTTTATCAAGATGTGTTTTGAGAATTTGTCTTAGAAAGATTTTGTTTTCCTCTAGCATAATAAAAGAGATTTAAATATGCTGTATTATGTATCTTCATTTTCCAATAATTAATCAACAGGTTTTGACATTTGCATAAGAGGTTTTTTAAATACGTAGTAACTTGGAATTATTTTCATCTGTTATATTCTGTATTAATAATTGTAGAGGGATTATCGGCAGTATTTTCATGCCTGAGATTTTTGTCTTAAGGGCACCCGAAATCCCATATACCGACAAAGTTAACTAAATGACACATATCTCAAGAACGGTTAAAGATAGAACCATATTTTTTATTTTATTTTAAATATAATTCAAATATCTAGTTCCGTACATATCTTTTTCAAAATTACAATAAAAATAGAGTTTTTTGCAAATCATGATTTTTTTTCTCCTATATTTCATATTTAACATACCTCATTTTTGTTAAAAATTAATATATTTTTTAAAAAGATTGTGAAAGAAACTAGTTATACATCCAATCTATCTGTGTTTCAAATTTAAAGCTCTATCTCTAATAGTTATTGAGTTACGTGTCATTTAGTGTTTGAAAACAACTTTCTCGTAAAACAAAGAAAAACTATTGGTATTCCTCCTAATAGCTAATCCGTAAAAGATTTGAAGTTTTTTAATCCTTTCACCAGTCAAACGTCCTTTACCTTTGAGGGGTTTGCCATCACACAACTTTTCATTTTTTAGTTTGAAAAGTCGTGTCCCCATACGCTTATGGGGAGTACGAGTTGTACATCAAATTAAAGGTCTAATTTAGTAGAATACAATGCCGCAAATCCGACTTCAAAAGGTTCACCCTAAACAAAATGGCGGCGTTTTAAAGTTTATGAAAGTTACAATGTCGTTGAGTGTTAAAGATAGCTGAAACATGTTTACTCGGTACAGGTTTCAAAACAAAGATTTGACAAACAAAGGTTTGCGCCTTACACCCAAAGATAGGCAACTCATCGTACCCTTGAGAAGTAGGGAAAATACCCAGGTGGTGAATCGGTCATCACAATAGAAGAAGCTTTTTCTATTCATGTCATAATTAATTTTTTTTTTTGTTTCAAACATAAATTCAATTAATTTCAAAATTTAACCAACATCATTTATAATTCCGGCTATTACAACTAATTTAACTCAATTTTTGAGATTATGTTTTTAGTAAATTTCATTTTTATAATAACTCTCTTCTTCAAATAACACCTTACTCTAAAATAACACCAACTGTTATTGTAAAGAACAGTTAAGCTCATCACTAAGTAATATTTCACCGTTAAACCTTTCCGATCTAAAAGGTTTATACACTCTAGTTTGTCTATAGACACATCCTGGCCATAGTAAGAATAGCCAATTACACAGAGAAAAATCAAAGGCCTATCAAAAATTACCAATAGGTGTATACTTTATATACTATATAAAGTACTGCAACTCGAGAGCACATAGTTCTGTAAAATTATTGCCGAAATGGTTTGTAAGGCTTTTTTAATTATTTTTTTTACGTGTCAGCAACTGCTTATATGTAAGTATTATAAATAGTTGGATATAGAAAATTCTGGAGCAAAATAAACCACCAAAACAAAATTTCGAAAAAAAATCCTGATTTTGGGTGCCCTTAAACAAAACGTACTTACTGTAAACATGTTTATTAAGTTTCGAAAATGCCACTATATCAATAAAAACAAAAATATTTATACTGTTATACTTGTCATTAACAATAATAATAATGTTTATTTACTCTACCAATGAATGACACTGTGCTTCTTCTCACAAAAATTTCTTTTAATCTCCTGCCATACAATTTTAAATCCTTGCAGCTCTAAATTTTGTTTGGACGACGTATGACAAGTATTTAGATAACAAAGAGACTGATGGGTTTTAATTTGAGACAACACAACAAGTTGGTTTTAATTTAAGTACTAAGTATCATAAAAATCGGTTCGCCTGTTCTTGAGTTAGACTAAACAACAGTACACGTATTCTAATTTTCGAAAAAAATGTAAACATATCCACGTTACAGATTGTTTAAAATATTCCATAGATGATATCGCTGGGATTTTTTTATGAGAAATTTAAATGTACTTAAAATAAAAACCTTGTTACCTAAATAAAAAACTAATTAGTTTCATTTGCAAAATTTAACATTGTAACTAAAAACCTATTTGGTAAAATAAGAATAGTTTTATAGAGTTTTACCCATGTTTTTGGAATAAGTAAACTAAAACTTTTAAATATTTTTTTCATATTATAATTTTGAAATTAAAAGCAATAGGCTAACAGCAACTTTCAAAGGTGACACAAAAACGATTAAATCGTCAGTATGTACCAAGTGTAATGATTGGTGTTTTATTCAGACTAATTCAGCATCGCAACTCGCTAAGGCCGACACACAAATATACAAACGAAATGAGTGTGGGATGAATATATATGGATAATCATCAGGGTAAATACACAATTGTTTACAATTAGAAGTGTTATTAAACTTGTTTATAAGGGTTGTTTGTCTAATAAATCTTTGTAAGATCTTGCATGTCATTCCGCTCTAGGGCGCACATTAAGCTCAAAATGTGCGATTTTTAACGTTCACACAGATTTTTTATATTTTCTTAGTCTTCTGAAACTGATTGTCGTCAAATTGATCTGCACATTATTTACTGAAATTTAAGATTTTTAGGTTAATTAAAAAAATGTTATTAATTTTTCATGAGTATGTTTGCTTTTTCTGATCACCGAGTTATCCTACAAATTCGATTGTTTGTGCATTATGTAGCACCAATAGATTTCAAAAACGTGATTATAAAACAGTAATAAATATAGATTTTTATTTAACAGTGTAGTTGAGTGCACCGGAGAGTTACTCACTAGCACTCAAAGCTTGTTTCTATTGTCTCCGGTCTTTCCGTGTTTAATTCTGTGTCGATTGATATCAAATTCGGCCAGTGATTTTATTGCTATAATAATTTGATTGCGGTTGAAACAAACAAAATTAAGTACAAGTTTATTCAACTACTGAAAATAAAATGTATTATGTTTTGAAGAAATCAATGGAGAAAATAAAAATTAATCATTAAAAAGTGTTAATTTCGTGTTAACTGTTAACTTATTTATTTAAAAAAATTGACTTTGACATCCATAAACGCTCAATTAATGGAAGAAAATGATAAATCAGATTTTGTTATTTATTAAGAGCGTTAGTAGGTCTTAATCGAACGAGAGAAAAAGTTGCCGCCCGAGGCGTAGCAGAGAGCGATAAAGACATTTTAACACTCGAAGAACAAACAAAACTGTTTACGTATTTTACTGATTTCTACACTTATACGAATGATTTTGTAGATAGTAAACTATGCCATTCCACAGTTAAAAATTACCTCTTTCTCAACTAAAAGAAGGAGAGACTTACTCACTCATAAATCATCCATGAAGAAGAAATAATAAGACCAGATAAATGTGTCCTTTAATATAGACAAGTTAAAATTGTAACATGAGTGTTATAAAAGTAACCACGAGACTGTCAAGTGTCAATTTACCAAATAAAGGAGTAAACATGTGCGCCCACAAGACCTTGTCCCTCGTGCGGCACTGTCTCAAACACTAGGTTGTAAATCATGACGCATCTACCAAAGAGTGGCCGGAGTATTTTAAGAATTGACACTTATGTTTGGCCTTGTCCCCCTAAAGTCGTTTTAAAGGTTTGAAGTATAGAAATTTACAACGTTTAGCGAAATTCGTTGTATTTCATTTGACCTGACGTTTTGTACTAAAGTAATTTGAGAATCGTACCTCAATCGTTCTTCACGGTAGCCATAAAATATATAAACCTAACACTTTAAATTTCAAAATTAAAGAACAATTCGTCGATAGACGCACGGATTAGCGGGTTTTGTGGCATAATCGTTGGTAAAATAAAATAAAAAATCTAACATTTGGTTTATCAGCCACAAAATGCAAAAACCTTTTGTCCAAATTCGGTAAGATTTTAAATCTAAAAATTTCTAATGTCTGGTATACGGACGAAAGGTTGGTCAAATAACCACAGGAATTTTCACATATATTACTCTACTGTTTTCCTGTTTCATACTTACGCAATTTCACATTCTTGCCGATAAGTAGCGTACTTCCCGACCATCCATTTAACAGGTTTGATGTCGCTACCTTAAAGTTTGGATGCATTTTTTACAGTGGCAATGTGTATACTAATTTCGTTTCTGTAGTAACGGGTTCAAAAAATAATCGCGCATCACTTTTTTCACTTTTTGTGTATAGTGGCACCCCTGTTTGACATAGCGTTATAAAAATCAATAGGATTCGTTCCACTTACTGAGGAAATGTAATACACCAAATTTCCTTTTCTGAGCTTAAATCGTTCACAAAATTTTCCGAAAGTAATAAGTTGTGGTAATTATTTACGTTATTACTAGTTCCGCTACTACAACACACATAAAAATATTTGGGATATTACTATTCTACTGTAAACCAAGTGTGCAAAATGTCAGCTTCATCGGTTAAACCGTTTGGGAGTTAAGGTGTTCATAGACTCACGGACTCTTGAAAAAATGGTCTAAATTAATTTCAGTGGACCTCAAAACGTACATATCCGTTAAAATCTCCATTACAATAATTTTCATGATACCATTACTTTCCTTCTATATTAGTCAGAAAGTAAAAATTAATTGTTGTTTTCTTTATTCAATGATTGTTGCTTCATTTCACTATATCTATCTGTTTTGTAACGTTATAAAGCAAACCCAATAGTATCAGTGCATCTGTGTCTGTCTGCAACAATGAATGTGCAAGCATTATGCCAAACCGATAGATATATTTTTATTAAACTCTGTATATATTGCATAGGTACTGTAATTAACTAGGTGAATAGAATACTCTTCTTTATGAAAAACGAATGCTATTTTCCATAATTATTGCGGCCTACGTGTTTTTTAAAAGAGTAACACCTATTTTCTACGGCATTTTCGGTTGAAACATTCGCTTTTATTCTAGACGATGTTAAACTAAGCGCAATAGTTCAGGAACTACAGCCGTCATATTTTAGAAACTCTTGTTTTTTTTGCAAACTTCGTTATTTGTTATTTGCATTTTATTTATTAAAGGCTTTCTTTCTAATTTATTTTTACTGACTTCACTATATCGATCTGATTTGTGGCATTTTTATGCAAAACTAAAAGCTTTCACGTTTCTTGTCTGTCTGCCTATCTGTAACTCTGTGTAAGCATCACGCCCAAATGGTCCGAGATATATAATTATATATATATATAAAAAAAATTTAAAAAAAAAACTTTTTATATATTGTACGTTGTAACCGACTTGGTGAATAAACTTTTTGTCGTAATGATAATAGCAGCTTACATATTTTGTTTAAATGGTAATATGTATTGCTAAAATGGGAAATATGAAGTAGGCTACCAAATAAAAGATAAAAACCAGTACAATAAAATCATATAAGTTATTATCCTTCCTCCATATAATTTAAAAAAGAAACCTTGATCGCTGTCATATAACAGCTCATTTTATTTTCAAATGAGCATGCGTATTTAAAAACCTAAATCTATAACAAAATGGCATATATGGTTTATTTACAGTATACTGACAACAATCGAACTGGTAAATTAATGAAATGTATGAAATAAATTAAATTATTAGTGTGGGGGAAGAGTACTACGCACACAGACAGCACGGATTAAAATATAAATTTTGACTATTGAAAAACATGTTGAGTTTTTCGCGGATATAGGCTATCCGTTTTGAAATCCTATAAGAGCCAAAAAAGTAATTGTGGGAATTATGTCAGTCTGTCGTCTCTGTGTTGTATGTAAAGTATGACCCAAACTAGTAGACCGAGTTTTATCGAATTTGGTATGTGGTAATGTTTTCACACAACTCCTAAGTTTTAATTTAAATAACTCAAATATTGAGGTTGACTTAACATTTTAACACTTAAATACAACTTAAATGAGAACGAGAAAATGAGAATGAGATTAAGTAGAAAGTCGTATCTCGATTGGTCATAACAAATAAACAAATCATTTTATCCACTTGTTATTGTGGACATTAGTTCATAATGAAAATACAAACATTCTCTGATGATTTCAAATGAATACATGATTCGGTTCGTAATTTATGACATAACACCATTGTAAATGTAAAATACAATTTAACTTTTGAACATCGACTTTTTAAATGAAATGTTTACACTAATAACGATAGAAAAGTGAAAATTTTATCAATGAAATAGAACTTCTAGAAAATGAAAATGAGATTTAGTAGAAAGTCGTATCTTGAATGGTCATAACAAATAAACAAATCTCTTTATCCACTTAATATTGTGGACATTAGTTCATAATGACAATACAAACATTCTCTGATGATTTCAAATGAATACGTGATTCGGTTCGTAATTTATGACATACCACCATTGTAAATGTAAAATACAGGTTAACTTTTGAACATCGACTTTTTAAATGAAATTTTTACACTAATAACGATAGAAAAGTGAAAATTTTATCAATGAAATAGAACTTCTAGAAAATGAGAATGAGATTTAGTAGAAAGTCGTATCTTGAATGGTCATAACAAATAAACAAATCTCTTTATCCACTTTTTATTGTGGACATTAGTTCATAATGACAATACAAACATTCTCTGATAATTTCAAAAGAATACATAATTTCGTTTGTAATTTATGACATAACACCACTGTAAATGAAAAGACAGGTTAACTTTTGAATTGAACATCGACTTTTTAAATGAAATTTTTACACCAATAACGATAGAAACGTGAAAATTTTATCAATTAAATAGAACTTCTAGAAAATGAGAAGGAGATTTAGTAGAAAGTCGTATTTTGAATGGTTATAACAAATAAACAAATCATTTTATCCACTTGTTATTGTGGACATTAGTTCATAATGACAATACAAATATTCTCCGATAATTTCAAATGAATACATGATTCGGTTCGTAATTTATGACATAACACCATTGTAAATGTAAAATACAGGTTAACTTTTGAACATAGACTTTTTAAATGAAATTTTTACACTAATAACGATAGAAAAGTGAAAATTTTATCAATGAAATAGAACTTCTAGAAAATGAGAATGAGATTTAGTAGAAAGTCGTATCTTGAATGGTCATAACAAATAAACAAATCTCTTTATCCACTTGTTATTGTGGACATTAGTTCATAATGACAATACAAACATTCTCTGATAATTTCAAAAGAATACATAATTTCGTTTGTAATATATGACATAACACCATTGTAAATGAAAAGACAGGTTAACTTTTGAATTGAACATCGACTTTTTAAATGAAATTTTTACACTAATAACGATAGAAACGTGAAAATTTTATCAATTAAATAGAACTTCTAGAAAATGAGAATGAGATTTAGTAGAAAGTCGTATTTTGAATGGTTATAACAAATAAACAAATCTCTTTATCCACTTAATATTGTGGACATTAGCTCATAATGACAATACAAACATTCTCTGATAATTTCAAAAGAATACATGATTTCGTTCGTAATTTATGACATAACACCATTGTAAATGAAAATACAGGTTAACTTTTGAATTGAACATCGACTTTTTAAATGAAATTTTTACACTAATAACGATAGAAACGTGAAAATTTTATCAATTAAATAGAACTTCTAGAAAATGAGAATGAGATTTAGTAGAAAGTCGTATCTTGATTGGTCATAACAAATAAACAAATCTCTTTATCCACTTGATATTGTGGATATTAGTTCATAATGACAATACAAACATTCTCTGATGATTTCAAATGAATACATGATTCGGTTCGTAATTTATGACATACCACCATTGTAAATGTAAAATACAGGTTAACTTTTGAATTGAACATCGACTTTTTAAATGAAATTTTTACACTAATAACGATAGAAACGTGAAAATTTGATCACTTAAATAAAATAATATTACAAAAAAAAATATACGGGGTGTTTCAAAATGAATATTGGAGTTTTCAGGCTTTGTACTATTTAATACTATTAACTAATTATTATAAATAATACATCAAGAGAAAGAACAACTCAAACAGTTTTGTTGGCACGCATGCACTGTTTCCTCTGACTTCCTTATACAGCGGTTGTGGTAAGGATGGCGACTATTGAATAGAATATATTAAATGTTGAGCTTGACTTATGAGAAAAACTATACAGTGTAACAAACACACAGAAGACAATCCTCATAAAAAAATACACCTAAGTATCAGACGCGTTTCAACGACAAGGTTGTCCTCTTCAGTGATACACCAGCTACACCAATCAAACCACAACTATTTGGTTCGGAAGAACTCAGTTCGGAAGCTAGTCGTGAATTAGCAATTCCAGTGACGTCTGTGTGTAGAGTTTTAAGGAGACGCTTACAACTACATCCTTATCGTTTGCAGTTGTTACAAGCTCTAAAGCCTATAGACTACGGTATAAGTGCCAACTTTGCAAACGATATATGACGGTGAAGATTTTCTGGTTCTTCAGTGACGAATCGAATACACCTAAAGTGAATAAATAAAGGTTCACGTGTATGTGACTCCGCTACTAGCTGACCAACCCGACTTAAGAAACAAGATTGAAGCAGTTGTTGCAACAATTACTCCAAACACACTGATCATGGTTTGGGACAAACTCGGCTATCGACTCGATGTGTACCGTGTGACGAATGGAGCTCACATTGAATACTTATGGGAAAACTGTCTAAGTTTCTCTTACATAAAATGTATTATTTATGATTGTAAGTTAAATGTAATAAATACTACACACTTAAAACCCTGTTATTCATTTTATAACACCCGGTACGTATATATACATATTTTAAGCAATTATAAATAGATACTTCACAACTTTATTTAGCGATAAACAGCAATGAGTTATCTACAGATGTAGTTAAGTTTGTATTCTTTCTTGAAAAATTATGAGTTTTTGTGTGTTTAAGGTGTACAAAAAACATCAAAACTTATATCATAAAGCAAGGTATATTCTGTACATAAAATAAGCTACACTGCGATTTGTCAGAGGGTTGATGCAACCACAGATGTCGTTCAGTAACATATTATCTTCTATACTAATAAATAATGTATTGCTCCATTAAATTCTCTGATTCATATGATTGTGTTTATGTATATGATAATACACACTGCACCTTTTCTAAAAAAAATCGTAAAACTAGAAAAGTATCACCAAACGTTACATTTTAAAACAATGATGTAGATACTGACTAGTAGGCCAAACAATATTTAATTTTAAATATTTATAATTTTGTCTAGGACTATCTTTACCTAATGTCTATTTAGATTCCAATAAAAGCTACAATTTCATATAACCAAAAAGACTGATACCCCTACTTAGTCTCTTTTACCCCTACTTAGTCAACGTTGAACAACTGTCAAAGAACCAAGAAGTCGGCTGTACTGTTTGTTCATTGTTCGTTCTGTCACGTTCTACAACAACCCGTAAAGGTAAGTTATTTTTAATAAGATATTTTATAGTTTAATTTTATTTAGTGTTGGAAATAGTTTAATTTTGTTGTAATATATAGTAATAATAAAAATTAACGTCTTTAATGAAAGGAATTTAAATTTTGACCATAGCTTTCTTGATTTTTAATATTCTCTTGATTATTGACTGTCAGAGGTGTCATTGCAAGATAAATTATTCATCTCATCATTACAATAAAATTATTATTATTATTTTAATATTGACTACAAAATTATGAAATTAAAACTTAAATTTTCAATCATATACATAAAAATATAAAAAGTTAACTTTGACGTAAAATGTTAAAATTAAACAAAATTTTGATTTTAATTACATTTTGGTCGAATATCCCAATCTAGGTTCAACTGATTTTGACATGTTTTAGATAGATTACAAAAATCGAATACGATTCAAACGAATGTGCCCAGTTATGAACCATGAACATGAACCATGAACCATAAATTTTGTTTTCTTGTACAATTTCGTAAAACATTTTTTTTTTTTTGGTAAAAATAGTCTAAATATTTAGTCATATCAAAGCATATTTTAAATGAAATTTAAAAAATTTAAGTTATTCGGTATCAAGATGGACTTGTATTCTTAATTATTTATTGAATAGTATGGCTTAATTAATTATGCTTTTAAAAAATCAGATGAAGTCAGGTTGAGTAAATTTTAATTTTTGAAACCATATAACTGTTTATTTCCAAGTAATAAAATTTATTCTCCTTCTTTTTATGATTACATTAAGTTAATTACGTGTAGAGAAGTGGTTTTTGTTTGCTGAACTATTTTATAAAAATGTATTGTGCTAAGCCCAAAAACAATAAATCCGTACGCAAGTCACATGAACTATTTAATATGTTTTATTGTAAGACAAAATCACTTGTCGCAATTCACAGTCGTAAAGTGTACGGCTAACTTCACAGTTGTTGCCCAATTTGAGATTTTATAATTAAAAGACAAATATATTGGTATAAGACTCTACAATGTATTATTGATATGGATAAACAATATACAATTATAATACTCTATATTTTCCCGCCGTGATCAACCATGAGCCATTGTCCCAACTGTTTTTCACGAAAATGTTTAACTATAGAAACCAAAACTTCTTAGCAGCAAATTGTTAAATTGTTTTATAACAACAGAAGGACACACTCATCCACAATAATTATAATTCACACTCATCCACAAGCATCCATTCTCACTGCCTATTTACCTAAGAATCGTAAGCTGTTGAATAACATAAAAAAATCATTTTATTCAACCTAATCCAGTAATTGCGCGATTTCAATGTTAATCGTTTAGGAAATGAATTTAATAGAATTCTGACTGTAACTAAGAAAATTACAATTTTTTCCACCATTCTAAAATTTCATGTTGTGTAATAATTGATGGCATATCCATACTAATATACTAATTGATTCAGCTCCATGTAATCCATTTAGAAAACAAGTTCAATCTAGATTAATTAAATACTTTTCTGATTGAATGACTAAGAAAAAGTGTACATTAACTATAAATATATAAACGGTTTTATATCAAGTTTTATTGAATATATGTTTCTCGGCCAATTAACATGAGACAAACACTTAATTGTTTGTTTACTGATAACTAAGATTACAGTATCAAGTTTATTCTCAAATAATGCATATTTATAACATTTTCGGTTTTAAGTGGAGTATTCGGAGAGGCGTGACTAATGGAATTTACTTGCCGGCCTACCCCAGCTATTCATCGGCCCAACCCTCCAGCCATGTACAACCTTGAAGGAGTCCACCGGCAAAATTATCTTTGAACTTGTTTAGGTCAGGCAGATTTACAGCCCTATTTCAGAGGGCTTTTAACGAAAATCTGCACATTTCTGTCACACAGTTTATTTTAACACTTGTGTCATAGCTATGACATATTGCAAAAAAGGGAAATTTTTGTAATAGTTTTAAATGTTCTAGGCAAGGAAGGTTTATGACTCTATACTTGTTGCCGACATCTACCTACGTCTATAATATATCAATCAAATTTGCTTACTTATTTATGACTGAATTCAGTATTTATTTCATTAAAAAAAAATTAAAATCGGCACATAAAGAAAAATGAACATTATTTGATTTGTAATATTCACACTCAGTGGTGTTTCATGTAAAGTTTGCTGTATACAACTTAAATTTAAAGAGTGTCTTTTTAATTAAAAAAAAAATTCAAAATGAATTTTTACTTCAAAACGTACAAATTACAAAACTGTCTACGTTGTTTTTCCATTGATTGATCAGGCACTGTTTAGTAAGTGAACAAGTGTCATTTATTGATCGGAATAGTACTTTTTACTTCGGTCCTAAACTTTGAATAGTCCTAAACAAATGTAAAGTATTCACAGAGTACTGGAATATTATTGAACTTTTGGTTTGAGTTTTAGATCTTCATTTTTCACCAAAATGTTACCGAAATCGTTTGGACTATTTTGAGTTATTCTAGTTATTACAAATATTGTTCATTATATATTTTAAATGATTACTTCAGAACATACATTTTTTTATAAGCATCGAATTTATTTTATTTGAGTCCTTAGGCAAAATGAGCTAAAATTAATGAAATCATTAGAGCCTATTTCGATAAACATGACGGGACATACATTAATTTCTATGAAACTACGTTTAAATAGACAGTTTATATTATTTTGAAAAGTTTTATTCTCGGGATGGGTATTCAATTATGCTCATTTATTAATTTTATAGTATTAAATTAAAGTTATCTTTCAAAGTAAAAAAAAAAAAAAACTAAAATATGAAAACCCTTTTTTGAAATATTCAACTTTGAAAGAGTTGCAGTTTTTATTTCACATAAGTATAATTATTTATAGCTTCGTCTTTGCCAGTCTTTATGTTAATATCGAATTTTTGTGGTTTGTAAAAACAAGAATTTGTACTGTTGATGACCAAGCTAAACATATTGGTGTCTCTCTAAAAATGTATATTAGGGAGTTTTCAGTTAATATTAGAAAATGAACCATATTTGTAATAGTTCACAATTGTTCAAACTATTCAATACAATTTGGTGAAAAACTAAATCGTAAAACTGTACCATTCAAATCGAGCGTATACTAATTAATATTCTTGTACTCTGTAAGAACCACGTCAGGTTAACTATTTCTGGATGACTCAAGAATTGAAATCTTATTTTATTTGTAGTTTGGCATCATGGCCTCATGACCAGTTCATAATAACGAATATATCTATTATGACAAACTCCTTATTTGTGTTTATAATAGATTCACTTATGAAAAACATATATATATCAATTAATTACTTTCGTCTCTGAAATATTTGAAACGTCTAAAAGTATTTACTGATAACATAAGAGAAAAGAAACCATCATTGTTTGTTTCGTAATCTAAATAGAGCGCCACACTGACTTTTGTACTTTTTTACCTACTTTGTTTGGACTATTTTTTTACAAAAACAAGTCTAATAGATAAAGTAAACATTCGGAATCCTTTTAACTTAATCTCCCCCCCCCCCTCTACCGCTATCTTTATCTATCCGTGGGTTTGAAAAGACATAAGTTACTGTTAATACGATTTTCTTACAATAAAATATCTTACTGAAAGGAACATAAACCAAGTTTCAATCAAGTGTTGCTAGCAACTTTATTTAGCAATATTATATGATTATATTATTTGAAAGAGAAAAACTGTTGTTTATTTGTATTTAAGATTTGACTCAAAAACTACTAATCTAAATTGGATGAAACATTCTAGAATAATTTTTTAAACTAATGTTTCGAGAATTATAAAATTAGTCAAATCAGCTTCTACAATAAATTATTAAAGTATGTTTTAAATGGAAATTTTAAAGTTATGTTATTTGGTATCAAGTTTTAACTGCATTTTAATCTTGATTTTTAAATCTGTGTTGATAAAAAACTATGTCTGATAAATTATTATTTTTTTTATAGATGTTTACTACGACCAGTAAAATTATGAAATTAGCTCTGTCTAATAACATAAAATATACAGTTTTGCCATCATTAAACATTCCTGAGCAGGAATCTACAAAAGGATCAACTTATAAAAAACCGACAGAAGAATTAAGAGGTAAATACTTAAATTGTAATAAAATTTCGTAATATAATATATTCTTTTTTTTCTTTTAAAAACTAATTGCTAACGGGAGTAAAGACAAATAATGTTTAATAGTTCAGTTATCTAAGGATTGATAATTTATTTGTATTTAATATCTTAGTTACCTTACTGGATTTGCCTTAGTTGTTATCATATAATACTCTTGTTCCATTGAAAGGTTTAAATTTCTCTCTAAAATGGAAAATAATAAGTTTCCATATTTATCAACACAAAATCACACTGCTTAATACCCCAGAATCGATAAAGGTTATAGTTATTTGAAAAATCTCAAAATCACTTGAAATAAAAAAAAGGGGAAAAAAGAAGAATATGGTGATATTATGTTATACTTCAATTTTTATTTAATACGCAATAATAAAGTTTGAAAAGTAGAACTTACGAAAATTAACATTTTTCAAATATAATTTTTTTAAATATTTATCATTATATTTTATTCTGTTCAGATTTTGCTTTGTCAGCTGACGATCTGGAAGCCTGTAGGAAGTCAGCAAGAGAAGCCCTTGACCAGTCAGCAAGTACGTCTACTGACCACTACAGCTTGACTGGTGTTTTACATCCTCAAGGAGGTAAAGAAGTATTTTTATAACTTATAAATCGTGCACTAAATTACCATAGATCATTACTAGTTTTAGTGTTTTACCTGTATATGAAATATTCCATTACATAATTATTTACATTTCAAGTTTATTTACTATATTCAGGCAATGATAAAATGGAGATTTTTGTTTCAAAATTTATCATACGTTATTTCAAAAATAACTGGATTTGATTCAACATGATTTTAAACATAGATTTTATTTTTCACTTGAAAATTGGCACAAAAGATAAAATTACCACTATTATTACTAGCTTGTGGTTGTAACTTTTCAATAAAAATTCCTTAGTTGAAATTAATAACTTTGTTATATAAAGTCAGGAGTAAAGTTTCTTTTATTATCTTAGAGATATTGGTTAATTAAAATAAATATTATTAGTATAATATTATTGGTTCAACAACTTAAGTATTAAAATGACTATAAAATATTGGCCACGTAAAGTATTCTATTAATAATAATATAAAATATCTGATAGTTGTATATTATTGGTACTGAACAGCTGAGCATTATTGTTTTATAATATATATACATAATTTACCCAATTTATAAAATAACAATATAGGTCATATATAATATAACTATACGATATATTTTTTACTAAACAATTATTTAACAAATTTTATACAAAAATATGACTAAATAATAATGACAAACAACGGACAAATATTAGCTACATACCTAACCAAGATAGCCGACACGGAGTTAATATACAGCTAATTTATAAAGCGTCTTTGAAATTGTTTTTGTTTATTTCGATGTTGTTGACAATTCTTATATTATCATAGATAATGACAAACTATAACTTAAGGGAAGCTTGAAAATATATTAATAGAATCTGTAGTCAACTGATCCCGGAGTTCCTAAAAGTAAGTTATATATCTGTCTGTCATGTCTACTTCAAATGTTATTAATCACCATATTGGCAGAAAACTGGCATTTAAACAAAACAGTGTATTGTACAATAAATTATGAAAGTTCTTGGTCATTTGGGGACATTTCATTCGAATACTTAAAGATATCCGTTATTATGATTTCAAACGTTGTGGCACATTGAAAGTAAAAATGTTATTTCAGAGAAAACAGTTCATGTGATCTGTATTGTATATTATTAGTTAGAAAACATTATAATATTTAGGTGTTTTTGTTTTAGTGAAGAGAAAACTATTTACAAAAACTGATGACATGGAAGAAACCACTAACGATCTCTCAGAAGTAAACTCAAGTAAATATAATACATGGAATTTATAAATATAGTACATTATAATATATGTCATTTTAACACTCCAGTAGGCGCGCGGATTACGGGTGTAATCCATGTAATTTGTTTTTCGCCCAAACAGCAGTTGGCAACACGTATAACCTTGAGTAGTCATCTACCTTCTCTCCACCTCTTCCCTTACTCGCCAGTGCAACCCCAGTCTTGTCAGTGCGCCTATTGTTGTTAGACAAATTATTTCCTGAGCGTTGTTTTAACTGGATTACAGATGTAATCCACGCGCCCACTGGCCTTATAGTATTTTCGTGTTTAAACATATTTCAATTTTTTTTCCATCGTTTTATAAGATACAAAAGTAGTTATTTAGTGTTGTTTTGGAACGGTATTCATAGTTTCATGTGTTTAGTGGACAATAACATTAGGAAACATGAATAAAAGTGAAAAAGAACAGTTAGATCAGTGGCTAAGAGAAACAGAGGACGACAATGAAAGTTTGTTGGGATTGGAGGACAGAGATGAGACAGAGGAAGATAGAGTGGAATTCGATAGTGTAAACAGAAGTGATGAATTCGGTTTAGAAGCAATTCTAGAGGAAGAACTTGGTGATGTTGAAATGGTAGAAGCTACACAGCAAGATCTTCAAAACGCCCCTCAACGAGTTCCTCAAAATGATCCGCAACAAATACAGCAGGTACCTTTTAGCAATCCAGAATTTTACATTGGACAAGATAGAGAAACGAGATGGTATTTAGACCCACAAGTAACGCGAACAACACGCACACCCAGACACAATATAATACCAGTTTTTCATCGTCCAGAGCCACATGGAAATGCTAAACAAGTACAAACTCCTATAATGGCACTTCAGTGCATAAAATTGATGATGACATCATTTCAAAAATAGTTATCTATACAAATATTTACATTGATAAAGTAAGACCTGAGTTCCAAAGAGAAAGAGACGCCCGCGATACAGATGCTCGGGATATACTAGCCATGATTGGGATTTTATATCTAGCTGGAGCACTGAAAAACGGCAGAAGAAATGCCCTACAATGATAATGTATTATGTATTTGAATATTGTATGTATTATTTTGTACGTTGTGTCGATTAACTTTTTTTTTAGTTCACGTCATTGCACGACTCTTATGTATAAGATTTAGCAAAAAATCAATGTTACGGTGGGGACCGGTGATTTTTCAACTAGGCCTATATGTTTTTTTAAATTTTTTTTTTTCACAATTTAAAATTCTATTTTGTAAAGTCAGTATTTTAAAATATCTTTCCCTAAGCTTTTCAACTTTATTTTAGATTATAAATTAAAATAACTTATGTTTGAATACAGATTAAGTTTACAAAATAAAGTTTTCTTTCAGTGTTAGGTTTATTACAAACATGTAATTTTAGCTTAACATAACTATCTGTTACCCATTTTCTATGAGATAATTATCTTTTTCTGAGTTCCATTTCTATTCCTAAGAAACAATTACTTACTATTTTAACTTGTTTTAGTTCATAAGTACAAAAAAAAGAGTCCACCTCCAAAATTGTTACGATTAAGAACAAAAAAAATCTGTTGACTGCAATAATGTAAAATAAATTTTGGTTTTGAGATAAAAATGTGTAAAACTACTTATTCCAACCATAAAAACCAAAAGTTAGATTAAATGTATAAGAAATGTGCCCAAAACAACTAAATCAAATTGGATTACAAGTGTAATCCGCGCGACCCCTCACGTCACCTGTACTCGCGCGCCTACTGGAGTGTTAAAGTAAATGTTTTGGTAACATGTGATCTTTTAATATAAAGTACATTTATCACGATATTTATGTATAGGTATTGTTATTAGAAACCTATTATAATGTAGTATCATTTAAATAATCAGGTATAGAAAAAGGCAACTAGAAAATGTATATACCAACCTTTTCGAATCTTGTATATTTTTTAGTAAACAAAAAATAAAATAATAAATAGAAAATAATATTGTAGTACATTTATGTTTAAAATATGTTTAGGACCACACATAATTACAGAAATCACAAAGAGGTTGAATGCATATGTAAAACACAGAAAAGTGGATTTTAGAAACGGTAATCCCAACAGTGCCAGGAAGAAGAATAGGAAAATAGGATTTCTTAAAGCGGCGCTTGCAAATGCTGAGAGGGGGTGAACCTATTAATTTAGCTCAGCTTCCTGACTTCCCCGAGAGTTCAACCCTAAATTCGATGATGGACACTGAGATCACGGTAATGGTTTAGTATAGTTTTACTTATTCAGAAGAAATACAAATTTATTTTAATTGACAAACATTTGGATATCATTAACTGAGGACAAGATATTAATTATTGGTATGGAAGACAATAAATTATTTTTGGTATTTTTTAACTGAAATAATGTTTTATTTCCACACAGCTCAGATACTAAAAGTAATTACCTATTAAGGTATTCATAAAGATATTATTAAGACAAAATAGAAATTATCACCCTCAGGTATTTTTAGTAAATACTTACTTTGGCGGTGACGAGGGTAAGAATTTACACCTTTCTTCATGTTATCTTGGGTTCAATCTCTCTCCTTCGTTCCTATCAATTATCATTTGACCAAAACATATTCTGTAATTGCTTTGAAGATATTACAGTATTCTAGCGAGAAGGGTCTTTATTTTAAGGGTTTTTATTCCCTATTTTATAAGGCGATGATTACCGATACGTTCTTTGCCTCTAAGCAAAAAGGAAAACAATTTAGTTCTAGTACATGGTTATATGTTTGCCATTTATTTTAGTATAATATTAATAAAAGCACTCACAGTAATTGTAGTGGATTAAAAAATTATGAAAGTCCAGTGTGACTTTAAATTTAAATATTCAATATAATCAACTTATTTGCAGTCTGATTTACTATACAACCTTTGTTGTGTGGCAGGATATATTTTAATTTAATTCCGCTATATTTTTTTCTACATTCTCAAAAACATGAAATAAATAATACACAGAATGGCATATGATCTCTATGTAAGGCTTTAAAAAGTGGCCCAAGTGGTGCATGACTTTACAGACCAAATAATATCATCGCAAAGAAGCCCAAGATTTAGTCACAGGGCGACTTAAATGATGAGATTGCAGGTGGGTAGGTCATGGACCTAAAGGGACACTGTTTATAGACCTTTCAAATTGCATGCTTTATAAGTCAGAAGAATTGCTACTAGACCAAAGGTTCCCCAACCATAGGACTGGAGTAATCTTAGGTTATATAGCAAAATGGCCTTTCTTGTGTTTCATCTGATGGGGCACTAGTTATAATATTTTATCAGGGCATGCCTCTAAATGGGCAAGTTCATGTGACGTTAACTCAAAAATATCATAAAAATTCTAACACTATGAGAACTAAAATAAATACTAAAATAAACACATTTTACTATTGAAAACAAGATTGTTTTATCATAACTACAGTATACGAGGTATTCTAGTTTAATAAAATAGGAATTGTTATATATAGAATATGTATAAGTTTTACATAATCTGCAGTTCTCTCTCAATAGAGTCTGTCTCCTCTGATCTTGTCAAATCCATTTAGTGTTACTATGAATTTATAATGTTGGTACCTCGCTATATAGAATATAAAACAAAATAAAATAATTAATATATCTTTTTTCTGCAATAACTTTAATTTTATATCTTGAGATATATCCAAATGTTATTTTTTTGTATAATTCTAAATTCCGCTTATTATTGTTGTTGTAAATGATACATTGTTTTAATTCTGTTATTTTGAACTGTTGTGAAAAGTAGAGTATTACCTGTTAACTTAATAATTAAAATCACTACTATTATTTGTCTAATGTTATTTTTGTATAATTTTAAACTCGACTTATTATTCTTGTTGTATATGACCCCTTGTTTTAATACTGTATTTTGAACTGTTGTTGTGAAAAGTAGAGTATTACCTATTAACTTTATAATTAAAATCACTACTATTATTTGACTAATCTTTTTGTATGTATAATTTTTAACGCAAAGCGTATAATTGTTTCACTTAATGTATGATTGTTGTGAAATGTGTTTTTTTTAATGAAAGATGATTTTTTCAATAAAAATACATGTCTTTTCTGTAGATTGATTACGATTTTGATAACAGACAACTTATTTAAGTATTAAGTAATAGTTTTGATGCTTAGATACTCATAATTATGTAATATGTTTTGTAAATTGTTGTATAATAAAACTAATGAAATGTTTAATGGAATTCTACTCGGCGTTTTATTTTTAACCTTATCCTAATTTTTTTATTGCTATAGAATTTATTTTTCATTTCCTGTAAAAAAATGCTTAGTAAAAAAATACTTAACCATTTGTTATCAGTATAAAATATGAGAAACATGTGTGACAGTTTATTAAAATATTTGTAAAAATACTATATCATAATTTCATGTAGCATTAAATGTAGAAGCCAAAGTCGGATGCAAAGTGAATATCCTCAAAGTAGTTATTTTTATTTTATTTTTTGTCAAGTAACTTAACCATTTTGTTGTTGCCATTCGGAATTATAATCATAAAACTTAACTTCTTCAATTTTTTTCCTCATCTTACAACAGCCCTTTCAGCTATTATACCATTCTCATATTGCTCATTATGTATTCCTGTGACAATAAACACTTATAGTACATTAGATTACATAAAACTTTATTCTGACGCATACGTCCATAAATAATTGAAATAAAATTAAAAAGTGGTTCATTATACAGTTATGTCATTGGTAATCGAAATGCTTGGGCAGATAATTATACATTTCTGTATGTACTCCACCGTTTTCAAAGATTCTAAGTCTCTAAGTATTTTAAATTTCATCAATCAAGTGAAGCAAGAACTACGGTTTGTATTTAATTTTTAAATTTTAATAACATGTTTTACAAAACCTGAATAAAATATTTTGTTTCATTTGTTATTCTTAAACATGTCCACCCTACTGTTCGGGGGGATTTCAATAAACATTTTACATCTTGGTGTAACCACGTGTAGGTGGAACATATTTTTACAATGTATTTAGAAATTTTTAATGTTAGGTTGAAATATATTCTCGCTGTGTAGCTATCACTTTCACATATGGGCGTGATTTTATTTATTTATTTTTTTACTGATTCAAATACGAGACCCTACCATGGTGCGCCCATGGTATAGTCTTGTTTTAACTTTACACAATATTACATTTATTTAACTACGGTTTTATCAAAATGCAACTTACATAAAATATAGAGTAAAGCAAATTATTTTAAAAGTCTCCATTAAATTTACCTGGGTTCTGATAAGGGAATTAAAGTAATGTTGCACCTTCGAAAAATAGGAAACATTCTAATTAGACATTTAAAACATAAGAATCAAAACTAAACAACTTTCTTAAATTCATTAATTAATTAATTTTTATATAATTCTTTCTTCTAAATATAGTCAGCGATAAAGTAATTATTTATTATAATTATGTACAACATTCTTGGATTGTCATCGCTTATTATTTTGTAACTCCAAATGAAATTTAGAAGGCAATTTTTTAAGTTTATATAGGTGGATAAAATATAAAAGCATAACTAAATAAACTACACAACAACAAGTAACTAAGTTACTTGTTGGCACTACATTTACCTTGTGTTGGCTTCCTTAAGCAGTTCTTATGGGTAAGAAAATTTTGAATTTTTTCAGCGGGATTGATGGGCAGTTATTGCACTGTGATAAGTAGTCCAGTGTATTAAAAGTTCCGAGTGGTGTCAGAATTATTGAATGTATTGCTTTGAGCTTAGTTCTTTCTATACATGCAAATTGATAGAGTTTTGGAAGTGATTCAGTGATAGATGGGAGTAGTAAGTAAGGGCAGTATGGCTAGACGGTCAAAGGTCAAGTCCAAAGTTCAAAGATAAGAGATACACGACTTTGAGAGTATTTGATGGTATTAAGTAAACAAAGATAAGGTTGGCGCCATAGTGTAAACAAAGATAAGAGATAAGGAGTACAGAGTTAATGTGTGTAAATAAAGAAAATTGATAATTAGTTATTAAAGTAAATAAAATGTTGTGGTCAGGGGGGGGCAATCTTTGTCAGAGTCCACCATTAGTTTAGGGGCAGTTTGGCCATAGTGTAAACAAAGATAAGAGATGAGAGACTACAAGTTAGTGTATGTAAATATTGATAACAAATAACGAGTACAAAGTTGATGTAAATAAAATGTTGTTGTCAGGGGGGCAATCTTTGTCAGAGTCCACCATTAGTTTAGGGGCAGTTTGGGTTTGACGTCACACACCGTTTTAAAATTATAAAATATATAGAATGTTATCAGAGATGAGAGACTACAAGTTAGTGTATGTAAATATTGATAACAAATAACGAGTACAAAGTTGATGTAAATAAAATGTTGTGGTCAGGGGGGCAATCTTTGTCAGAGTCCACCATTAGTTTCTTTCAGGGTAATCTTTAACGATCAGGGTTCATCAAGGTTTGGGGATAGTTTCAATGTCCGAAGTTTTAGTAAATAACCAACCAAATATAAGCCCATAATTCCGAAAACAAGTTATCAGATTGATCTGGTATCTATAAGCGAGCGTTACGGAGTGTTAGTAACAGTGTTTTAAGCGAAGTATTAGAATAAAATAAAATATTTAAGTGAATCTTTATAAACAATTTAGCGGAGTAGTATAATTAAATTAAGTGTTTTAAGTGAAATTTTATAAAAAATTAAAAGTGTTTTAAAACCATTTAGTTCAGTGTTAGTGGTCATAATTTCAGTTAAAAGTGTAAGTACTCTTGTTAAACATTTAAATTTAATATATATTCTTATTCACCCTCTATATTAACATTGTTGAAATGGATTTTTTTACCGATGATTTTATATTATCGGATCTAATAGATATTTACATGACAGAACCTGTGGAAGGCTTAGAATTTGAAGACATTTACATGACAGAACCTGTAGAAGGCTTAGAATTTGAAGACATTCTCGAAGGGGGTGACATAGTTAATTTACTCTCTCCCCCAAGTACACCCGAAGGTGTTGGTTATTCAATTGCACCTATTTTACAACCTCCAGCAGCGTTTGCTGATTTATCTCATAGCCCTCACCCGCACTGTAGCAGGGATGTTCAAACTGGTCATGGTCAAGACCCATTCGAGGTTATTAGTGATTCTTCAAAAATATATAAAAAGTTTGAAACTAATGCAAGGGAGTTAACTTTCAAATTTAGAGAACCAACCGTAGACCAGAATATGACTGATTGGCTTAATGATATGTTCAGTTCTCTATTAGAATTCTTAAAAGCTAATATTAACAATGACGACAAAGTGGGTCTTACAATAACCAATTCCGAGAAGCCTGAACAAAAACCAATTGGAATTAGTATTCGAAAAGCCGATCAATTAAATGCGGAAGTTATATTGCAAACAATAGAAAACGTTGTACAGAGTAATGAAAGATTTTTTATCGATGGACCCATGCATGTGAAATGTTTCCACGTAGAGATGCCTCGTGGTGGAGCAGGTGGCCGAGGAAGAATTGATTATACATCATCTTTTTCAGATTTTTGTCGAAAAAAGAGAGGTATTATTGTTATCGATAACGATATGGATAATCTATGCTTAAGTCGTGCATTAGTTGTAGCAATAGCTCATTCCAGAAAAGACCAGAATGTAGAACAAATGAGAATATACAATCAAATAAGGCATTGTCATCTACCAATGCAACAACAAGAAGCTATACGTTTATGTGAAGCTTCTGGAGTAAATCTGAAGGATGGGGCTGGAATCGAACAGCTAAGACTCTTACAGAATCACCTAAATCAATATTCAATTACAGTTTTCACCGATAGAAGAGGACGTGAAACAATATTCGAAGGACCTGCAGGGAAATTTAATTTAGATTTAATTTATGGTGAAGGACATTTTAACGTTATAACTTCAGTGACTGCTGCATTCACAACTTCCTATTATTGTCGTCATTGCAAGTTTGCGTACAATACTAAAGAGTCGCATATGTGTCCTCTAAAATGTCTAGCCTGTAATCACTCACCTATTTGTATTGATATTGAGAAGATAAAATGTCAACACTGTAATAGGTTTTTCAAAAGTCGCGAATGTTTCGAAAAACATACCCAATCTAATACTAGAAAGACTAGATCCACATGTGATGTAATTAAATGTTGTCCAAATTGTAATAAAACTTATACTCTTATGAAGGGAAAACATAAGCACGTCTGTAATGAAATGTATTGTAGTGTATGTTTAAGTTACAAACCATTAGGTCATTTCTGCTTTATGCAGAGAGAGAAAGAAAAACAGGGGTCTAATGAAAAGAAATCATTTCTTTATGAGTTTTTTGATTTTGAATGTAGACAAGACTCCCAATTCCAAACACGAGCCAACACCTATGAACATACACCAAACGTATGTGTTGTTCAGCAATTATGTCACGTATGTATCAAAGAAAACAATGAAATGTGTACAATGTGTGGTTTGAAACAACACACCTTCAAAGGGGAGAACACTTTAAAAAAATTTATGGAATATATCACTCTACCTAGAAATGAATTTTCGAAAATAGTTGTAGTAGCGCATAATATGAAAGGATACGATGGACAGTTCATTTTAAAACATATGATTGAGGTATTAAAGTGGACACCTGAAGTAATAATGTGAGGATCCAAAATTCAAATGATAAATCATGGAAATATTAAAATTATAGATTCATTAAAATTCTTTAACAATCGGCTAAGTGCACTCCCAAAAATGTTTGACTTAGAAGTAGGAAGTAAAGGCTATTTCCCACACCTCTTTAATACATTAGATAATTGGGAATACAATGGCGAACTACCACCTATAACTGCATATGGTCATGATTCGATGTATGAGGAAGATAGATGTAAGTTCTTAGAATGGTACAATAATGAAAAAGCCACTAATAATCATTTTAACCTCCAAAAAGAAATCGTAAAATATTGTAACCAAGATGTAAATATTTTGAGACTATCGTGTTTGAAATTTAGAGACTTATTTTTAAAAGAAACTCAAATTGATCCCTTCTTAGAAAATGTAACAATAGCTAGCGCATGCATGAAGACCTATAGGAAACATTTCCTGCCCCAAAACACAATAGGCATTATACCTACAGGTGGATATAGATTGGGTGATAAACAATCATATGCTGCACTCTCTTGGCTATCGTGGGAAGAACATAAACGAGGCATTACTATACAACATGCTGGTAATGGGAGGGAACGAAGATTACTTAAGTATAAAGTCGATGCTTACTACGAAAATGGTGATGTAAAAACAGTATTCGAGTATAACGGTTGTTTCTACCACGGCTGCCCCCAATGTTACAAAAATAGAAACTCCCCCCTCCACAACAACCCTTACGAGACGATGGCAATACGCTACGAGAGGACGCAACGGAAAAAAGAAGATTGGGAGAGACATGGGTACAAAGTGATTGAAATGTGGGAATGTACTTTTAATATTAAAAAACTAGAACAACCAGAAATAAAAACTTATTTGACCAGAACAATTGGGACATTTTCTGAACCGTTAAACCCTCGAGACGCTTTTTTTGGTGGTCGCACTAACGCAACTAAACTGTATTACAAAACAAATGCAAACATTGATGAGAAAATCATGTATTTGGATGTATGTAGTTTGTATCCCTGGGTGTGTAAATACGGGCAATTTCCAGTAGGACATCCTGTAATAATGTATGGGGACAACTGCCCTCACAATTTGGATGGGGTCGAGGGATTGGCGAAAATTACAATATTGCCGCCTACAAACCTATATCACCCGGTCTTACCATACAAAATTCATAAAAAACTGTATTTCCCCCTATGTAGGACCTGTGTGGAAACCCACAATGAAAATGACTGTTATCATACTACTGATCAAAGGAGTTTAACGGGAACATGGGTTGTTGATGAAATTAAAAAATCAATTGAAAAAGGATACAGACTAATAAAAATACACGAAGTTTGGAAATATGAAACAACAAAATATGACGGAACAAATGGTGGTCTATTTGTAAATTATATAAACAAATTCCTAAAAATGAAACAAGAAGCATCAGGTTGGCCGATTTGGTGTAATACTGAAGAATGTAAAGCCGAGTATATAAGAAACTTTTATATACGAGAAGGGGTTCAGCTAGAAGAAAGTATGATAAAGAAGAATCAAGGACTTAGAGCTTTAGCTAAATTGATGCTGAATAGTTTTTGGGGAAAGTTTGACCAGAGGGAGAACCTACAGCAAACTACGTTCATTAATTCCAGAGATGAGTTGGTGGCTACACTATCCAATCCAGGAGTTATCACAAAGAACATACAACCAATAAACGATGATGTTATGTTGATCAACTGGGAGTACAACGAAGACTCCATCACACCATCATCAAGAGCTAATGCTGTTATTGCAGCATACGTGACAGCCATCGCACGCTTAAAACTGTACGCTTATCTCGAAGTTCTTGATGAAAGAGTATTGTACTTTGACACAGACTCCGTAATATTTACACAGAAACAAGGCGATATAAAGTTAGAAACAGGCGACTATCTGGGGGATCTAACAGACGAAGTAGCAGAATACGGGGATGGCTCATATATAGACACATTCGTGAGTGGGGGCCCCAAAAATTATGCCTACAGGGTACGAGTCAGAGGAGAAGAAAATTTCAAAACAGTATGTAAAGTCAAAGGTATCACGTTGAATTACAAAAACACCCGATTAATAAATTATGAAACATTAAAGTCGACAGTCACAGAAAATATCCCCAATGAAATTATTGTAAATGACCCCAACAAAATTTTCAGAATCAAATATTTCAACGGTGTAAGTCGCCCTGAAACAAAAATTTATAGAGCCGTGTACACAAAACGACGGAGAATTGACGATTTTGATACAATACCTTTCGGGTTCAAGAGGTCTCGACTGTACTAAAAGTACTTGTGAAACACTGCGTTAACCTACTTCCACTAAACAATTGATAACTGTACATAGTTATATATGTTTTTTTTTTTTAATAGAGTGTATATGTAAATAATATATATGTTAAAAATCTGTAAATATTGTGATATTGTATGAAGATATTGTAGACTTCATTTTAATATATCGTTTTTAGCGTTCATGTATGTAGAAGAATAGTTTTAAGTTTGTATGATTTAGGATTAGTTTAAAGTTATGTTTACATGTTTATAATCAATGTTAATTGTATTAGATTCTTAACAATCTGTAAATATTGTGATATTGTATGAAGATATTATTGTAGAATTCCTTTTAATATATCGTTTTTAGCGTTTGGATGTATAACAATAGTTTTAAGTTTGTATGATTTAATATTAGTTAGTTTAAAGTTTTGTTTACATGTTTTATAATCAACATTATTGTATTAGATTCTTAATTTTAATGTAGTTATTAGTACAAGTTAGATTTAATGCATGTTAGGATAGGTGGGAAGTGACGGCCATCGCCTCCTCGTGGTACTTCCTGGGCAACATTGAAAAATGGCAAAACGGTAGCTGAAATGTTAATGTTATACATATACTTCAATTATATGATATGCATAACACTATTATTTTTTATCTAAAATAGGTTTAAAAAATAAAATAATAATAATAAAAATAATAACACATTTTTAATAAATGATTTATTTTAAACGTAGTATTTGTAAAACGTACAATATGTGTAGGCCTATAAATTACATTAAATCTAAGAGTTGTTGAAATTCATTGTCTGCATGAACTTCCTCTTCAGTATCGCTTTGATCGGATCGTTCTCCTGTAAGTCCTGAGTCGTAGCCATCGTCAAGATAGCCATCGTAATCGTATCTCCTCCTTATATCATTCGAATACAACAAATTCATTACAAGTGAACGGTGACGTATGTTATTTAACGCCAGCACTCTTTTAACTACACCATCAAAGTCTGATTCAATGAATATTCTCCAAATATCTGCACCACTACAAGGAAAACTAATTATAATTTCCACTTTAGTTTTAATTTTAAAGTTTTTTATGATTATTTTATGTTTAGAAAAGTTTAAAATTATATATATAATTAACATTTCTCGTTTTAACTTATATTCAACCACTTCAATATCAGTAACTATAAAGTTTATGTTTCTTTTATTTTGTAAAGTAAACTGCGCTTTAACATGTCTTTTAAATAAAATATCATTTAGTCTTACTGGTAAAGTGAAGATATGACGTAGCATTTTGACTTTTACTGATTACTACAAGACCAAACTATTGAAATAACTAAATATTCTTATGTATATATATGTTCCACTATTTGCAAAGTGTAGAGTCCGTATTTACTTTAACTGTACAAAAGTCATATGACTTACATTTTTGTTTAGGAATAGGGCGTCTTTCATACTAATATTTACATTGACACATGGGCAAAAGTCATTGTAACAATCCAAAGTGTAGAGTTCATATTTACTTTAACTGCACAAAAGTCATATGACTTACATTTTGTTTAGTAGTATGGGGGGGAGGGGTACAAACGTTTATAAACAGTGTAAGGAATTATATTTTATTAGTATCCTGTTGGAGTGTCTAAGTTTAAAAATGAGCAGTGTATGTGAATGGTGGAAGGAAGAGGAAGGTATGTTTGAGGAGTTGGCTCATCGGTGTGAATGGTGGGAGGAAGAAGCTGAAATGTTCGAAGAGTTGGCGAGAATGGAGAATTGGTGGGAAGAAGAGGCAGAAGAGGACTACGTCCACGAAGAAAGAAGGCAGCGTTTAGTGAGCTTTTCGACAAGCGAGGATATGGAAGAGGAGGAGGAGGAAGAGGAGGTGGATGTAGAGGCTAACGGAGAAGAGGAAGTAATTGAGATTTCCAGCGATGAGGAAGATTTCGAGGGAAATAATAACAGAAATAACGACATAAGAACAATCGTTATAAGTCGGGAGCTATATATTAATATTAGAAATGTTATGGTAGCGCATAATAATGGCTATAATATAGTGGTGGAGCCCGACAATAGTAATGAGCCGCCTTATAAGCGACAAAGACATTTTTAACGTATTTGTGTGTGTGTGTGTGTGTGTGTGTGTGTGTGTATATATATATATATTATCATTATAAGAATAAGACAGACATTTTTTTTTTTAGAGTATATATATTTTGTTATTGTTTTATTTATTTGTGTGTATATATGTGTATTTCTTAATTACAAGTATTTAATTGTATATACGAACAAGACTTCGTTATTTCAACCTTCCTATTTTTGAATTATACAGGTATTTAAATAATAACAGTGAAATTTACAATAATATTTTATTAAGCAACAATGTTCAGTAAATGAGTACAAAGTATTTATACAAAATACAATATTTTATAGAAATATTTTTTCTAAAGATTACATACAATCATTGATGTGTTTATAAAACAATTAATCTAAAACAATTTTCAAACATATTATTTTAATTTCAAATGAAATCATACCGTAATAGAAAATTTAACAAGAAGTGTTATTAGAAAAAATTATATACATTCATTAATATCTTTATAAAACAATTGCAATCTATAATAATTTATAAACATATTCAAACAGAATACTTTAATTTCAGATAAAATCATGTCTTTATTAATAGTGTCACTTTTTATAACGCACACATCCATATCGTCTAAAAATTGTACTAAATAAATTTTGACCGCAGAGTCGTCTTTTGATGACTCACTTGGTACGTTTGCCAGTAAGTAATTCACAACACTATTTTTGATGTCTTGAAAACAGTTGAAGACAGATGATGATGAGATAGAACACAATTCCAGGTAGTTGGAGATACAGCCAGATAAATGTAGTATTCCTTTCCATGTGCCTTCTTGCATAATCAGTGTATCCAGTAGGTAGAGGTCAGGTTGAATGCAGATTATTTCACGAATTAAAATAGTTTTCTTGTCGTACATCATGTGAAATACAACTTGATGTTTATCCAAATCAAAATTTTCATAATTTTGTTTTTTACACATGAAAAAATTAGAAATTAATTCAGACTTTTGTAATAACATATTCCATTCCAAAATACTTAACGAAACTCCACTATTTGAATCTGATTTACGTATTTGCAATCTTGGTTCAAACATATTTTCAATATCCAAACCGATTATAGCTATTTTGCCTTGACTTTTATTTAGAGAATAACGCGTATTCAAAAGTAGTGCTGGTAAAGGTCTGTTGACAATCTTATTTTCTTCTAGTTTATCTGTTTTTTCCAGAATTAAATTAGTTTTAAAGTTGATTTTCTTATTCCTTTCGTATGGTGTACGTCTCTTGCTGGGTTTGGTCTCCATTTTACTTAAGAACTGAGTGAAAGCCCTTAGCGAATTGTTTTTTATGGGCTAGTGAGATAATATTGCGCATGCGCCCACTCTTATCTCTGGCCACTGTTAGTCCGTGGAATATTTCCAAATACATTGTTAAATAAATATTGAACTTTGAAGTCGTTATCGTACGTGTTATTTGAAAACAAAGATAAAAAATCTTCCAACGATGCTCCTAAAGTCTTAAAGTATAAAAACATAACACAATATTGACCACATACTGAAGATGTCAATCCTTGTAATTGAGTTGAATTAAATTTAGCAGTGAGGAAATTTCTTTTTATGAATGAAAAATGAGATGGTCTGTTTGGTGGGTTTCCATAACTATCAAAGTACTCCAATGCTCTACTACTATTGATATAAATCGCAAAGCAATGACGTCCTGATTTATTGTGAGGATCTGTGTTGATTACAAAGCAACTAGGTGTCCCAACAGTCATCGGCAACTGATCGGCTGCATAAACTGCGTAATGAAGTACAGGTAGGTGAGCTAGACAGCTGTATATCTGATCTGCATACATCTCGGTGAAGCCAATTATTTAACAGTTTAACGTTGTTTAATGCACAAGCAAATCTACTGCATTTATTATGATAGAAACAACGGGTGACATTCGCATTTGAACTCAAAACTTTAAGTGAAGGACATTCTAAATCTTCCAAATTTATAACTTCTTTTTTTAACAACTTTTTAATAAATCCACACTTTTCCTTTCACGTAAATAATATTAATGTTTTCACAAATAAATTTCAATTCTTTTATAAACGACCTATAACTGATTGAACCATCATCCCACTTTAAACCGTGGTAGTTGTAAGTTAACCATATACACTCTTTTTTCCTATTCTTTGATAAAGTGTTAAACTCAAAAGGTGGACCTACTATCCAGTGTTGTAATAACCTGTTGTTGAGAGATATAACGGCCAATTCTTTTATTACGTAATCACCTGAGTTATCCCTAAAACCTTGTAAGTCTAAAACCACCGCCATTTTAAAACTATACACTTTCACTACTCACTCTGAGACGGTAAGCAAATATTCACTTATTGCACTTGAACTATTGACTGTGAAATGGTAAAAAATATGTTGCTTATATACCACATCTAACTTCCAAAGTCCACCACGACGTTTCTATTCTTATCAATTTCAATTACGTTGTCGAACTCGCCGTAAACTATACAGTTTATTGTTTCTGTAAGAGCAGTTTCAAATCTTATATCGATTCTCACACTCCCATGTTTTATTAAATTCCAATGCAACATTGTGTTTGCCGAAAGATCGGGAGTTAAATCAAAGGCCATAAGACAATTACCGTCCGGATAACTACTTCTTGATACATCATTACCTTCATTCAAGAAATGTATTCCTGTCCCGGAAAATAGTGTATTATATGAGTGAATATATAGTTTATTTGTGACGTAATCGGGTTGTAATGGTTTTGAAGGTAATTGATGACCATCGATATAGAGTGAAAAAAAATTAACTTTGTAGTGTTGGAAATAAAATGGATTTGCTGTAAAATCTCCGTTAAACGCTTTGTTACTAACAAGTCCAACAATTACCCGTTTTGGTAGCTGACCTAAAAATACATTGTCTAATGTTTTTCCTTGTACACCTGTGGGTATTGTAAGTGCTTTGACTTCAACTTTTGTCACAGGATATTTTGCTGTTCCGTTTAATAATGTTTTACTATGAGCTAGTAACACTGATGGATTAATTTTCATTCTTCTAATGTACAGATTTGATTCCAGCATATGGACCTTATAACCCGTGGTACTTGACATTAAACTAAACAGATCTCTTGAGCGTACTAAACGAATTCGTAACTCGACTCCATTCAATTGAAATTTTTCTTGATTAAATATGTCCGCATGAAGATGTCCCAACATATCGACAGGTTTACTTTCTTCTGTAAATTGTCGACGACGTAAAAGTCCTAAATTTGCGTCTGCTGTATCATCCATTTTCCCATGCGTATCTGTGTACCATAAACATGATGTAAGGTGAGATTCTTTAGCCGGTGGTCCATAGTTTAAAAGAGTTTCCATATAACATCTGTACGGATATGTATTTTCAGGTGGAGATACCAACTTTTGATTGAGATATATATCTACTTGACTGAATAATGAGTGCATCCAATTATTGATAGGTCCTACTTTATCTGTTGACTCTAATTTTGATCCATCAGTCTTCACAATACTCACTTTTATATTAAGCATAGTATGTGATAGGTCTAAATATTCATCACCTTGCCCAGGCACTACAAATTCTATTGGTGCGTCATCGGTTAGAGAAGAGAGCGGTTTGTATTGTATCCATTCTCCACTTTCTATACTAGTCTGTGTAGGTGGAAGGGAAAATAAATCAAGTTCGGATTTTAAACATTCGCACGATTGATTATGAAGAAAAGCCATCATTAATTAAAAATATCTGACTTTGGTAACTTAACTCTTTTCTGCTTTCTTTTGCCTTTTTTATTGATTTTTTTATTTTTACTTGGTTTTCTAATTTTTTTCTTTAAAGTCCGTTCTCCTAGAAGTTTGTTGAGCGACTGAATTGTTACGGCTCTACGTTTTTGTTTATATCCAGACCCTGACATGAGAGAATCGATTTTTACATCTGCCTTACGTTTTAAATTCCCTGTAAGATTTTTCATTTGAGATTGGAATGCACTTTTAGGATCCCCTGTACGTACAATATCTGATAACATTCCAATTCCAGATTTCAAAGCTTCTTTTCCTATTGTTCTGACACCTGATTTAATTAATGGTGTGACAACTCGAAACAAACCGCCTAAAAAATTTCCAATTCCATGTCCTTTTTGATACGGAATACCACTGTATACAACACTAACTCCGGATCCTAGTTGATTTTTGTAATACGCTAAATAAGGATCTTCCAGGTTAATTCGACTCATTGTGTTTCAATCTAAAATGTAGTTTAACACACGAAGTTCCAAACTTAAATGGTATTGGTTTTCCACTGTCATCTCTTATATCTATTTCTAAATTTTCAAAACAAGAGCGCATAACAGGTACGTAATGTGTCTTGGAAAACATAAACGTTTTACATGATCCGAAACTGTAATTTGAAGTATCAATATTAATTATTCTCAATAAAGGTGCAACAATGTCCCCGATAAGTTGAGGTTCAATGACGTCACAATATACATACATTTGTGCTGGAATACCTAGTTGTACATTACACTGCCTAGGAGAAGATTTCTCTAAATAGGCATCGGATGTAGTGGGGTCAAATCCTAGTTGGAGTGCCAATTTTGGTGAAAATTCAATATTTTTAACATCTTTTTTTAAAGGATTGATGGTAACATGACGTGTTTTATGGTAATAGGTAAATCTTATATATTTTTTAACATCTTCATTTTTATTTAATGACTCAATCAATTCTTCTTCCGTGTTGTACGTACCAGGGCTTAATTTTGTAAATGTCAAGTCATGCTTATCAGTTTCCACTTCATGCGTATATATAAATATATGATTATCTCCTTCTGTGATTGTAAGGAATGTACACGGATAATGAATCTCTACAAGTCCAACTTCCCATTCTCCTTTAAGAATTATTTGTTTAGGTATTTGATTAGAATATTTAGTTGTCGTATTGGTGGAAAAATATGTCATTGAACTATTACTCGGGAGAGTTAAATAAAAAGACTTGTTCATTTTTTAATATTTACAAGATTCGAAGCTGAAACCCAAGAGTTGAAAGATGATGGATAACCATTCCACTTAACAAGTACTTTCATACTACGACCTTTGCCTTTTGTGTCAATTATTTTATCTATTTTGTAGATTTTTTCTTTTCGAAGTATAACTTTTTGTATTTCGAACTCATAAAAACTTCCTTCTATTTTCTCCCCTTTTAAATCTTCCAATTCGTAAATAGGCAGGGTGCGTTTTACTACTTTTATTATTTTAAAAATTTCTTCACTCCATTTGGTTTCGTATCCTTTTTCGAAATGACCCTTCTCCATAACAATTCTAACAGTATCCCCTATTTTAAATTTTGGTTTTGATGTATTTTGTACTTTATTGTACATATTTTTCCAAACAGATAATATATTGGAATTGTTTACATCGGCTGGCGCCATTTTAATCGTGGAATGTTTAGCTTTATTGTATGCTTTCATCAAATCTGGAAGAACTATTATGTATCTATACGTGTTATTAAAAGTCAGATAACGCCACATTCTGCTTTTAAGCGTTCTATTAAAACGTTCAACTACTGCAGCTTTTACGTCTGGGTTTCTTGTTGTCGAATACATTATATCATTGTCTTGAAAATATTTTTGAACTATTTTTGAAGTAAATTCGGTCCCCTTGTCTGTTTGTATACGTTGAGGTTTCCTATTTAACTTTTTGAAAATATATTCAAACGCTTCTTTAACTGAATTCCCAGTTTTGTTTTTCAAAGGATATGCAAATGCATATTTACTGAAGACATCAATTACTGATAGTATATAATTAATTCCATTATTATATTTCGATATTCCATGCATGTCGTTTAAATCGGCCTGCCATAACTGATCTATATTGTTTACTATATATTTATTTCTGGGGAAATTTTTTCTTACTTGTCTATGAAGAGTATATGTATCTTGCGATTGCAACCATTCTTTAATTCTATTCGGCTTGTATTTGTGTTTCAAAGCGTTTACCAAGGGGTTAGCACCAGAGTATCCAGCAGGATGGGAGGGGTTGTAGTACACTTTCCGGAGCTCTTTGTACATATTACGGTGAAAATGTTTCCCACTTAAATGATGAAGTACGTGGTGACAAGGATTTTCTAATAGTAGGAATATCGGGTGAACTTGTTGTGGGTGTTCGGGGTTGCCTATCCTGAGGTCTATAATACATTGGATCTCGATTCCTAACATCAATTTCTTTTATATCAGCTTGATCTAAAAAGTCGCGACGCTCTGAATTACCTATGTAACTTCTTGGAACATTTTGTCTTTTTAATGCTGTTATAAACTGACTCCAACCTGGGGGGTTTGTTGATTTCCTTGCTCTTAATACGTCATTTAAAAGATCTATAATATTAGACCCTGGGATCGAAACACCGTCAATGTTAACAGTACCCAAGGAATTCCATTTTATAGATTTGTCTTGCATTATACGATTTAACAGATTTTCGGCATTTTTACGAAACGTTTTAGGAACAGATTCTAAAATTTCCATCTTATTAGGTGGTTCATTCTCTACTTCTTCCTGTTTTGTATAACTACTGTTTTCATTTATTGTAAGTTCTATGGGTTTTCTGTGTTGCTCAGTAAAATATAGGTAACGTTGTAAGACCTGCTGATATTTTAACCATTTATCCCTATCATTAAGTTTAGAATTGTATAATATTTCTTTCATTTCTTTATCTAAATCACTCAGTACACCCTCACTTTCATTTTCATTTAGTTTTTGTACAAAGTCTTGAGGCATTAAAACCATTTTCTTTGCGTAATCCATTTCAATTAAGTAAATGTTGTAATACAGTACTTAAAACTGGGCCTATTAATAGGGGAAATAATGATCCTCCTTTCTGTATTATTATATTCTTCTTTTTCTTCCAATTATTACCGTGCTTTACAAGTTTCCTAAGGAAGTGCTTATGTCGAGATAGTTTACACTTCTGTGACTTTGATAATGGTACATTTCCTTTTAATGTATTGTATACACACTCACATATCGATTTAATCAAATTTATATCGGCTGATTTCAAAAACTGTTTTCTTCTATTAGGATTCATTTTCAATAATGTGCGGAGTAAATCCACATTGTTTAACACTGAACGGGACATTGTGTATAAATGATGACTAACATGAAAAGATGTTGGTTTTTATTTCTTTTTAGGGACGTATGCATAATTATACTTATCAGATGGAAAAATACAAGTCCTAATTCTTAACTCTTCGGGTGTAGACTGTTTCATATCAAACAAAAGATAACCGTGAGGTTGTTTAGTAGCATCAATGTAAGCATCTTGTATAAATTTTGGATTTTCTGGGTATACCTGTTGGGCCAAGTGTCTGATTTGACTTTTATCACGAGGGTTTTTGAAATAAACAATATAATGGGCATTCAGGGAAATATCTCTTTGTCCTTTACCCTGATGGAATAAATTTTGTGTAATGAAAAACACACTAATATTTCTATGGTGACAACCTTTAGTGAATATATCTACAACGTTACTATTCGATTCTCGCATCAAGTCGTCTATTATTATTAAATTAGGTGATGTAGGGTCCACGGAATTCATATCTGGTAAACCTTCTTGAAAAATAATTGGTATAGTACTAATATTATACGATGGTTGCCATACCGCATAATGCCAAAAGATATTTTTTAAATCAACATTACATATTACTGTCATATGTTTTAAAAAATTAATTACGAACTGTGATTTCCCACACCCCGAGGGCCCCGCTACAACACATGAGAATTGATGATTAAACAAAGGCTCCATTTCAACTGATCTAGTTAGCTAACATTCTATATATTTTATAATTTTAAAACGGTGTGTGACGTCAAACCCAAACTGTCCCTAAACTAATGGTGGACTCTGACAAAGATTGCCCCCCTGACCACAACATTTTATTTACATCAACTTTGTACTTGTTATTTGTTATCAATATTTACATACACTAACTTGTAGTCTCTCATCTCTTATCTTTGTTTACACTATGGCCAAACTGCCCCTAAACTAATGGTGGACTCTGACAAAGATTGCCCCCCTGACCACAACATTTTATTTACTTTAATAACTAATTATCAATATTCTTTATTTACACACATTAACTCTGTACTCGTTATCTCTTATCTTTGTTTACACTATGGCGCCAACCTTATCTTTGTTTACTTAATACCATCAAATACGTTCTCAAAGTCGTGTGTCTCTTATCTTTGAACTTTGGACTTGACCTTTGACCGTCTAGCCATACTGCCCTTACTTACTACTGATGGGTTTTGCTTTGTTGAAATTATTACTTAAAAAAAAAAAAATTTGTCGGTTGATGTTCTAATTTACTTAATAAATAAGTGTCTACCTTGAAGTATCTATACATATAATTGAAAAGATTAATCTTTGTAAGTCTTAGCAAGCAATACCTATATAAGTTTTTGAAACTATTTTTTATGCAACTAATTATACTAATTAACGTACGTTATTAAAGCCTTTGTTATTATTTCCGAATTCATTCGCCTTTTCCAAAAGTTTATTCTACGTTTTTGTTCATTCTAAACTAGCTATACATATAATATATCTTTTTCAGTTAAAAAAAAAAATAAAAAATTGTAATAGGACGTATTTATTTATTGTTCTTTTACTCCATAAAAGAGAAACAAATATCAACCAAATCGAATTTCACGTAATACAAATACTAATCACATTCCAAAAAAGTAGTAGGCCAAATTATCCACGCCATATTGGAAAGAAAAATAATACTTATTATGTTTTACTGTTAATGGGATCGTTGGACGAAACATTAAAATAGTATTTTTGAGTATTTGTCTAAAAAGTCAAACGTTTGAGAGCTTTGTTTCGAACATATTTTTTTTTGCTAACAGTTGATAGAAAACTCATTGACGCCTGACGGATAGGGTCCAGAATATATTTAGGAGTAAAAAAGCCATTGAAATTTTATATGATATAAAATTAGTTTAATAACTTTTAGCAATCAGAAAACATTTTTTCGTAGGTATGTTAAATTTTAGAATTTTTTAAACTTTTCGAGTACGACAATTGATTGTACCTATGTAGAAATTATTTACCCATTGCATCAAATAAAAAAATCACCCAAGTTTTTGAAACATTAAAAAAACATTAGGTTTGAAATGAAAACCTCCATTTGTTCTGAAATGGTTAAAAATGATAATAAAGTATAAATATATTAAAAAATTTAAGTGGTAATACATTTGGTTGGGCGTTTAAACAGAATGAATACGAGGCAGTGTTAGGTAAAATGATTTATATTTTATTAAAACTATGTTACTCTTTTTTAATGATATACGTAGGCCTACCGTGTAAACAATACTTCGTAAGTGAGCACGGAAGCAAAGTCGAACACAAGATATCCTCAAGATTTCAACTCCACAATCTGAGCCGTTCTAGCATTATCTGTTTTTCTTTTACTCTGAACAGTAAAAGAAAAGACTTTAGCTTTTTGTTTTCTTATTAATTTCAGTCTTTCAATGCATGTCAAAACACATTACTTTCATCAATATCAAAAGATTAAAATTAGTAAATTATTTAAAGATTTTTAGTTATCACATTTTTTTTTTACAGGCACCATGGGATCGTGAAGTTTGTAGGGCAATTACACGTATTAAAATAAGTGGTGCACTTCAGAAATTTCAAAAAAAGAAATAAGAATTTAAAAAAAAAGATTTTTATTTTGTCCCTTACAGTCCCCACAACCGATATTTATTTAGTTTGTCATTTCTTATTGTATCCCCTTGAGTATAGACCAGATACAACTTATTATTGAATGTGTTTAACAGTGGCCATACTTCGAAATAATAATATTGTTTGTTTTGGAAGACAGCAATAGTTAAAACAAAAAGTAAGTTTCATATTAAAAATGTAGAACATGTCCATTGTCTTTTAATAAAAATATTACATATACAATAATTTGTGAAATATCAGTTTATAAAAAAAATTAAATAACTAAGAATAATAAATTTTAAAAATAAATAATAATTGGTAATTACCAATAATAATAAATCAAGGATTATTATCACCGGTTTTTTTAGTCTTCCGTAAAAAAAAAGAAGATTTTAAAAGAACATATATCTTCGTGTAATAACAATCAAAAGAATTTATATTGAAATATACCGGTAATAAATATTTATTAATGGAGAGGCAATGACTTTTACAAATGAAACAGATTTGAAATATTTGATGAGTTCGTTTGTGGTAGATACATGATCAGTCAGTATAACTACACGTAAAGACTACGACAATTCCTACGGAGGCGAAATAGACGAGAATCCGTCGGAAAGGTATTGATTTTGAAGAAAATACGTCCGAATAGTACTATGTTCATATATATATATATATATATATATATATATATATATGGAATAAATGGTATTTTTTAAATTTTGTACAGCAAGTAAAACATTTGTATTGCATTATGTACATATTATTTGTTTTGTCTCGATGTTAAATGTTATTTACAGTTACAAAATAAATTAATTATTTGCGTATATTGTCAGAGATTATGAAAATGTTCCATCCATGGTACATAATGGTAGTAAAGACTTTGACATTTGGAAATGAAACTTCAATTGTAACAATACAATCCTGGAAATGAAGAAGGAATTCCGTTTGAATGATTATTCTCTTCAACAAAACTGCCTGATATAGGATACATATATATATATATATATATATATATATATATATATATATATATATATATATATATATATATATATATATATATATATATTCCAACGGTAAACCTTTTCTTGGTTAAGTTGAATGATGTTTTCGGACCCCACTTTTTTTTTTTGGGACGCCGATTTATTCAACGGTTTTTCGTTTGAGAATAAGTTATTTCCACCTACTGGAAGTTTTATAGGCAATCTCGTTTTGTTTGGCCTAGGTGAAATAACTATGTGTCGAATATTCAGTTTTCTGAATATCCTGACTAAAAAAAAAACTTCTACGTTATACTTCCAGTACTTTATATTTGATTTTAGCTCAGTTAGAACACAAGTGAATGATTTTACTTTTTGTAAACCTCTGAGTAGTGAGTACACTGAAACTAACCTTGTAAATTGTTTATTTGTGCTTGCAAATATTTTATGAAATTTCACTGTATCAATTCTTAATCTATAACTCATAAACTATTGGGATATTTGAATATAGGTGTTTTTTGTAAATAATAAATTTTTTATAAAACAAATAAAATTTTAATAAAACTTTTTTTTTTTTTATTTCAAACATAAAATAAAACTTTTGGATTTTACTTTCTCCAAGAAATACAAAATAATAACTTTCCTTTCAATTTAATAATAATTTCTTAAACTACAAGGCAGAACCAATTATTTACCTAACTATAATTTATTCTAATATTTTATACCCAATTTGATTTAATTAATATTTTAATAAAAGATTTAATTAGAATTTACGATTTAATGAATTTAATTTTTAATTAATAATACAAATATTTGATCTAATCTAACATCCTAAGTAACCCAGTATTTTAAAATAAATTTATTTGAATTTATTTCAGGCAAATTTAATCAGGGACTAACGTATTTACGTTTCTACCGACCTTTTCACAACTGTCCAGGCGTCGTGACGTTTGATATGAAGTCCGCGAGCGTTGTTTAGCGATGGCAGGCTACAGATGCTCTGCGTGCTGGTTAAGTTGTCTCGTTGATGAAGGTTGATCCCTGTAGGGTTGTCTGGAAGAATGTTGGATGAATTTTTAAAGATGGTTGTGGTGATGTGTCTGAAGTCCCGGTTCGGTTATTCTCTCAACGTTAAAGTTGCATGTCCAAGTGGTCGCCTGGTGATGTCCTGGAGTCCTATCCGGAAGCTATACGAATCACTCCATGTATCAGCTGCTATGTAGGTTATGTTACTTCTCCAGAATAATCCAAGTTAGGCCAACTTTGTAATGACTAAGTTGCCACTGACGTTCTTGTAGATTATAGTTGTGTCTATTGCTGCATTCCAAATTAATATCGCAATGACGTATGTTCACACTTGTTATACAAATTATTAGGTTAACTAAGAAAATACATAGCTTTTTGCATACTATGGTATTTTATAAAAAACGAGATCAAGGCTCGTTGTGTTCACTTACATCGCAGAAATATCAAGGCTCGATGTGTTCACTTACATCGCAGAAATATCAAGGCTCTCGAGTTTCCCCGAGCAATCGTTTATATAGACTCATCTTCAGCCAGCCCCTTCTACTGTTCCACTCTTATCTCTCTCCGTGCAGTTTTGGCCATTGAAAATCCTTTTCCTTTGTAACTTCTCCAGGGTTTTCCCTATTTTATTGAGAGTGACATTTTTGAATTCAGCTCGTTGTCTTCTTTACACACGAACTCGAGTGATGTTCGTACGATTCTTGGTTCGCGTACACGACCCGCGCACGTTTTTCCGCGGCCATTTCTCCCGGAAAAGTCTTTGATTTTTGTTTTCACTTCTTTATGTCCTTTTGGTTTGTGTTAACTAGCCGGATTTTCTCTTTTTTTCTGCTTCTGGTTGTCTTGCTGTAGGGTTAGGGAGTTAAACGATTTTCTACAAACTTGGGCTTTCCTTTACTCCCGAAACATATTTTAAATACTGGATTATTTTTACATAACTACGTTATCAGCATACTATTTAGCGTTTTGAGTTAATAAAAATTTAAGTTTAACTTTTTATCTTGCTGTAAAGGTGCGAATTCTGTCACCTTTTTCCTTTAATAAAATTTCAAGTTTTTCTTTTTAATTATACATTTCGTTTATCATTACTAAAATTTGTTTTGGTTAGAATTTAAAAAACTTTCTTTTTTTATATACTTTTTTATCATTTGAACTTAGTGGATTAACATTAACTTTTTTATTTAACGAAATTTCGCAAAAACTTATATTACCTTTATTTTAGGCCTTCTTATGAAAAGCCTGAAAAACCTTTTCTTTTTCAATTTAGAGGAATTTTGAATTTCTTTACATACTTTAATAGTCTGTATTTTACGTAACTTTGTGACTTTATATTATCTAATCTTGCAGTAAATACACCCGCGGTTAGCGTAATGCATTTCCTGAAGATATTTGTTTTTATTTAATTTCTGGATTTTGGCTTCCCGTATTAATTTTTAAGTATTTTTTACAAGTCCTTATTCCTTTTCGAACAGGCAGGGTCCAAGAGTTTAACTTAGCCAGATAACTACCCTCCCGCGTCAACATGATTTTCGTGACCTACATGCGGCTTTAGCCCACGGTAAGTCCGGACTATTCAAATTTATAAAATTAATTACAAATTCAAAATCCAGGACCTACAACGGGTTGTGTCCGTTGTAATATATATATATATATATATATATATATATATATATATATATTAATTGTATTATCTTTTGAAACAAGATTGTTGAGCTTTGAGAAAAAACTTTATATGAAACGAGCATGAAATAATATATTATTATTACATTATCATTCCTTTTATAGTCTCAAAAACAAAGTGGAGTTATGATACTATCAACAGTATAAATAAAGACAAAACAGTAGTGATTTAATTTCATATAATTAAAACTTTTGTACTTTAATTTGGGGCAATGACGCAATAGTGGTTCGACTTAGGATTCAACTTTATATCGTAAAACCATATTTCATGTTAGTTCATCAGATCTTTAGTGATAAGTAACTTTCACAGTTATTTATTAGAAATGTAAATCGATATCTCCTTAAGATTTTCGATACTCATGATATTTTTCGCCATTAATTTTTATCGTATTATAAATTTTCCTTTACAGTTTGATAATTAATTACTTTTTCAATTAGTATACTTACTATAAAATAATATTACCATTTAAATATTAGCGATATTTTGGTTTTAGGTGATTTCGTTAAATGAAAATTTTAACCTAATTTAGATATTGTAAGCTCTTGTTTCATCGTAATGTTTATGAATTTTTACTAACACCGAATTAACATTTAAATCACAGTTTATGAAAATATGTTTAATAATAGGGACGCAGTACGGGATGAACAAGCACGTTGTATTATAAGCTTTTTGATGAATATAATGGATGTGGTACTGGTTTATAATGATGGAATATTAATCTACTTTGAAATTGCATGTAAAAATTAACTACTACAACATAAATAATAATTTGCAATATTATTTACATAGAAATTGACAACACAATTAGTCAACTTCATGGAATTAAGGATAGTCTCTCCTAAAATTAGGCGAAGGAGTAAAAACCAAATCGTTTCGAAAAATCAAAATAGAAAATGGATAGACGAAACATTATCTCTAGTGATACGCGCTAAAATATCAATAAAAACAAACTTGAAAATGAGAGAAGATTTATATTATTTTTATGAAACCTTATTTTCGTTGTTTTAGAAAAAAAATAAAAATGTGTTCTGTTACAATTGTTGTATATAAATAGATTTACTTATCTTCACTAGGGAACCATCCTTTCTTTACAACCATACACACCATTAACAAGGTAACAAACGAAAGAGAGTCAAAGCATAAGTTACGGTTACTAATTATATTGATACATGCATTTGTGGTGTTTAATAACCTATCCTCCATTTCAATTATCAACTTTATATTTCACTTAAACTCACACAAATCTAATCTACCAGTGTATTCAAATCAATTGTTTCAAACTATCTATTACATACTAAACAATAATTGTTAACAACAATAATTTTTTGTTGTTACGACCCTTATAATGGGCGTACACCTGAACAGCAAAAGGTATAAGGTAAGAGATAACTGAAAAAATCAACAACCCATGGTTACTACTTTTCCCAACTCTGACTATAAATATGCGGTAAACACTTCCTTTTTGGAAAACGATAAAATATATTAAAACATTAAACTTGTAGGGAATAATAATAATTTAATTTCAGTACTAATGTAATTGACTAATCCTTTTTTTCCCAGGTATCTCTTACCTTCATCTACTGCAGAGTCAGGTGTTCTTCTGTAGTAAGGGCAATAAAATGAATCCCTCGTTTCGATTTACCGATCAGACGTGTATGTTGTTGAAACTTTGTCTTCTGTGTAAATTCATTTTAAATGTAAACTATTTACAACCTCAGCACGGAGTGACATGTGTTTGAGTTTGATATGTTAATAGTGTTTTTATTACCTGGTGATAGGCGTATACCAAAAACTGCAGTAAATATAATGTAAGAGATTTCTGAAAAATGGATTAGTTAATATACAATAGTACTGAAACTAAATTTTCACTAATCTGTAAGTTACCACCATGGAATCGATTTTAATTAACTAAGACATATTACATTACATGTAAATTAACAATCATTATTTTTGGTTTCTTCTAATTATTTTTTTAACTTACATTTTATATTTTGTTTCTTTTCTTCATCCCTGGAGGAGAGACAAAATGCGTTCATTCCGATATCTCTTTCACTTGATCCATCAAATATACTATAAATCCTTTTCCTTTCCTTTATTGTTTTTCTATAACCTGGCTCACGTTGTCAAAAATCAGTTTTCGCTTTTCCCTGTTAGGTTGATGTTCATTTTTTCAAACTAAAATTTCAAAGATTTGTTTTGATAAATTGGATTTTTTATCTTTCGTCGACTAGGTTGAATAAGTGTCTTTTTTTGTTATGTATCCATCGTTCTTCAATCATCACCAAGATTTGATATTTACAGCTGGAATCTGTTGTAAGTCTATGTATTTTCAAATCGTTTACTTGGCTGTTTCTTCATTTTCAGTCCTTACAATGTTTCCTCTCAATAGAATTTCTCGATGACGCTGTGTTCGTTGTAATGTACCAATTAATAAGAAATAATTCTAATATCACGTTTTGACCAAGATAAGGGAGTGGGGTTTGAGGAAGGATTTTCCGATCCGGTCGTAAAGAGATCTGCAGATTTCTGACAGATTTTTGATATTTTTGTCAATAAGCATTTTAATTTGGCATAACTGTAGTTTATTTAACTAAATTCGGACTTGTAGAAAATAAAACACTTTTTGTACATTACTGAAAGAGTATTTATCAGCTACTTTATGAAACTATGAAGCAGTATGAGCCGTATGTATCATTCATGACGAAAAATGATGTTAAGCGATCATGGTTTGATTTTTATATTGTATTATTTAGTAAGTAAAATCAATTTTAGAAATCTTTTAACATATTTGGGCTGAAGTTAATATTTCCTGGTGGACTTGCTTGTAGATAGTGCCCAGTCATTTAAGCCTATGAGATCAGTGAGAAGGATTATCCCACATAATTAGCAATTTAATCTTCAATTAAGGGCCTAATTAGTTTGAAATTACGCTATACACCTAATGAAAAAAAAATTTCTGTGGATTAAATTTATAAATAAAATACATTTCACTCACAGCTCTCACTGGAATACAAATTCCATAATTTATACATACAAATATGAGAATATATATTATTCAATTAGAATTACGTTTATTATTTATCACTTAGAATTAATAATATTTTTAAAACGAAAAGAAATAGACAATAATTTGTTTTAAATATATTATTACTTTAACATTGCAGTATTTAAAAAAACAGTGATTAATTTAAAAAGAATGTAGCAGTAATCATTTATTAAAAGAAGAACTTTTATCAATGTTCTAACCCTATTTTTCCACTTAAAAACATGATCAAATCGAACTATAAATAAATGAAACCAACATGTTCCTAAACGCTGGTAAATAACAAAAAAATTTCAATAAGTATAAACACATTGTTTATAATAATATAAATTTAGAATTTGAAAGTTACAAATCTTCCTAAGCATATGTAATATTTTTAAGGAAGTAAGTTTTATAGAAAATAATACTTCTAGAAAACCTGAAAATCCATTGAAGAAATCCTAATGTGTAATTGAATATTGTGATTATTTATATTTATATGACATATTATATTCATTGTTTTAAATGAGTATATAAAACAAAGTAAACTATGTAAAAACTACGTATACAAAATTATGTATATATTTAAATCAAGCCAAAAATTGCATTGCTCTTCATCGAAAATAGTATTTGGATAAGCTTGAAATATTAAAGAATGATTAATTTGTTAACTAATTATTCCTGAATAGTCATGTTTTCTTATCTAAAATTTTACATATTTGTTCACCAAAATAGGTATTTGTTCACCTATCTTTATATTATTACACCAGAATATTACCGAATTGGGTAGCTGAGGTATTTTGTAATTTCATCTTCCGTAACAACCCTTTGGCATATTTGTCGAGTTTTTTATCTGTAATTTATAACTGTATTTTTTTTTTGTAAAATTAGCGACTCGTGGTTTTAAGGTCATAGAGTCTATATTTGAGAAAAATGTAATTAAAATCGTTATAGTCGTAAAATGTGGTATTGTTCAATATCCTGTCAAAAATTGTACCCAATTAAATTCGAAACTGATTCCTCCTATTTAAAAATAAACTTACCTACTCAATCATACACAAAGTAAAAAGTAACGAAGTCTAAT
>OY740770.1:61937183-62124599 GCA_963513935.1 Aphrophora alni | reverse complement strand
GAGAGAGAGAGAGAGAGAGAGAGAGAGAGAGAGAGAGAGAGAGAGAGAGAGAGAGAGAGAGAGAGAGAGAGAGAGAGAGAGAGAGAGAGAGAGAGAGAGAGAGAGAGAGAGAGAGAGAGAGAGAGAGAGAGAAAGAGAGAGAGAGAGAGAGAGAGAGAGAGAGAGAGAGAGAGAGAGAGAGAGAGAGAGAGAGAGAGAGGTTTATAATTTTTTCCTTAGAATAAACCTAATTGGATAAAGTATAAGATAGTATGTTAAAGTATATAAATTTATACATCTTCAAAAGAATGTCCAAAGTTTCCTCTAATTTTGTTTATTTCAAGTAATATTTTTATAGATAATTTTTCAGAGAAGGTATAATTTAATTTGATGGTACCATATTTAGTTTTATTTTACCTCACTCTTATTTTTGCACCTTGTGAAACCTGCGAAGGTGTAAGTGAATAATGACAAGCATTGTTCTGCTGTCATAAAGATTTATTAGAGCAATTTATACTACAAATCTCCTTTAAATGAGAAGACACATTTAAATTGGAAATGTTTTTCTCATAGCAAATATGTTTAAATTACTGAATTATTAATGAAATCCATTATTTTAAATATGTGTTTTGAACTATAGTTATTACTGTTTCCATTTTCTCCCTATATATTTTAAAAAATATGGTGTGAATATTTAAATGCTACAAACATTATTCATTCCAATTTAAGAATATAATTAGGTTTATTTACGTTTAAAATTCCTTTACGTCTTTGATAATAGTAGCTATCATGTTAGCATTTAACGTATATCCTGCATCATGAGATGACAAAAAAATTTATCAATCTGTTACTAGGCCCATTCTGAGACTCCCTGTATGATCATTCTGCTCTAAAGCTATTTTTGGAGGGAATAACTTTTGTATGTTTATACATTTCAAAATTTCTTACGTCTATTCTTATCCCCTTGAAAATCGGCCTCCATGTATATGTATATATCATCACAGAGAATATTTTTTTTACCGAAGTTAGAAGTCCTGACTTTAGACCTACAAGACCAGTGGTCTGTTACAGTTGCGGTCTGTTACAGTTTTTGCCTTTGGTGGAAGTAGCTTTTGGGCAAATTAAAGTTAAGGCTCTGCTGGACTCCGGTTCAGTAAGATGCGTTATATCTAAAGCCCTTTTTAAGAAATTAAAGAACACCAAGGCATTTAAATCCATAACCAGGGTGAAGGCTGATTGTGTCACTGCTTCTGGAAAAAGGTTGCCCATTTCCTACTCTTGTCTCCTTCATCTTAAAATGGAACATTGTAGTTGGAATGTAGATTTTCTGGTGGCGCATAAGTTGTCGTGTCCTCTGATCCTTGGGTCAGATTTCATCTCTAAAACGGGACTGGTACTTGATCTTTCAGCAAAAAACTTCTATTTTAAATTTTCAAGGTCTATTGTTTTTCCTCTGTGTAATTTCAGTAATTCTGCTCATAAACCTATAGTGTCTTCAACATCTGAAGCTACTGCTCCTGATCCTTTAGGTCATCTTCAGAAGAATGATAAAAACTCCGTTCTAAAAATAATTAATGATTTTCCTCAGGTACTCACTAAAAGGTTAGGACTAACACATCTAGTTGAATATGATATTCAACTGAAGGATAACACTCCAGTCAAGTGTTCTCCATACCAATTGGCACCCCCAAAAATGGAATACCTCCGTGAACACATTAACGAATTGTTAGATTCAGGAGTAATAGAACCCAGCCGTTCGGCATATGCATCCCCTGTTTTTCTGGTTCAACATCCCGAAAAGAAAACAAGGATGGTGATTGATTATCGGAGGCTCAATCAAAACATCGTCGTCGAAGCGGTGCCGCTACCTAATTTACATCAAAGTTTTAACTGGTTTGTCGGTGCCAAATATTTCACAGTATTCGACCTAAATTCAGCTTATCATCAAATCCCTTTGTCACAAAAGTCCAAACAAATTACCAGCTTTTGTACTCCTTGGATGCTCTACAAATTCACTCGAGTCCCTTTCGGACTCTGTACTGGTGCCCAAGTGCTTACCAGACTTCTGGATCAGGTCTTCCATGATATCAAATTTAAATTCATTTTTAATTGTCTGGATGACCTAGTCATCTACTCCAAAACTTGGGAAGAGCATCAAAAACATCTTCGGGAAGTCCTTACTCGTTTGCGGCGGGCTGGCTTGACTGTTAACCCAGATAAGGTCCGTTTCGCTGTGAATGAGATAAGCTTTTTAGGACACCTAGTTTCTTCTCGTGGCGTGCAAATCTACCCATCTAGAACTAAGGCAATTAGAAATTTCCCGCAACCCAAGAACCCTAAGGCCGTTTCCAGATTTATTGGAATGGTCAACTTCTTTGCTAAATTCATTCCTAATTTCGCGGAGCACGCTGCGCCTCTAAATCTGCTTCGAAGGAAGGGCCAAAAATTCTCTTGGCAAGCTGAACAAGAGAAAGCTTTTAAACATCTTCGAGAGGCAATAACACAGCCTCCGGTTCTCCGGATGGCCGATTTCGCCAAACCATTCATCCTACAAACGGATGCGAGCTCGGTGGCCCTTGGAGCAGTTCTACTCCAAGAAATTGACGGCTCACGACAGCCCATAGCGTACGCTTCACGTACTTTAACACCTGCAGAAAGAAAAGCCTCATCTGCATATGAAGCCGAATGCCTAGCAGTAGTTTTTGAAGTGGAGAAATTTAGGCAATATCTAGAACATCGGGAATTCCTATTAGAAACCGACAACCAAGCCCTTTCTTGGCTTTTAGCACGTCCTCGTCAACTTGGTAAATTAGGCCGATGGATTGCCAAGTTGACTTCATTGAAATTTAAAGTAGCGCACATAAGAGGAACTCAGAACATCATAGCAGACTCCCTCTCGCGCATGTTTGAACCAGAAAATTTCAACGAAGAAAATTCCACCTTTTCGTGTACCAGTCTCCTCACAAATTTTCCTCTAGCTTTTCATGACATCCAGACTCATCAGAAGGCCGACCCTATTTTGAAAAATATCATTGCCGACCTTGAACAGAACATCTCTTCGGAGAAGTACTGTTTAAGTAAAGGTGTACTTTGCCTGAAAAATCATTTGGAAAAGCCCACCAGAATTTATTTACCTCAGTCCTTAGTCGACCTGGTGATTAATTACCATCACGACTCCGTTGTGGGTGGTCATCTTGGGATACTTAAAACTTTGTTTAAGGTAAAGGAGAATTGTCTTCCGCAACTTTTGTTTTTCTCGCGGTATTAAACATGCAACTTTATCTCCTTATCACCCCCAACCTAATAATGCGGAAAGACTCATCAGAAACCTTAAGGCAGCCCTCATCGCCTATCACTCCAAAAATCAATCCTCTTGGGACGACTCCCTTTGCTGGCTTCAGCTGGCCTTCAATTTCGCACATCATGAGACTCTTAAAGCAACACCTTTTAGTATTCTTTTTAATTTTCTCCCCAATACACCACTGAGTCTCAGCTGGAACATACATGATCTCCTTCCAAAACCTAATACTAATCCATCACAAGTTTGGCGCCAGGCCAAAGACAATATAATGAAAGCGCACCAAAAGGCCGAAAAGACCTATAACAAATTCAGGAAGCCTCATCTGTATAAAATCAACGATCTTGTCTGGTGTAAAACACACCCTCTGAGCTCCGCCATAGACAAGCGAGCTGCTAAATTGATGCCTCGATGGTCCGGGCCCTTCCGGATCATTGATTTTCTTACTCCGGTTACCGTTGCGCTTTCTTTCGCCAATTCACCTCGTTTCATTAAAAAAGCACACGTCGAGCAACTCAAACCTCATCATATAAATTAAATATTAACAAAATCTCTATAACCTTCTCCTTTACGATTTATTTTTCTTTCTGATCTTTCTTGGCAAGCACAAATTGTCATCTGGTAGTCTTCTTTCCGTGCACTACAGAACATAACAAAATACGGAACCAAGCCGTATTTCCTCTAGGCCAAATGCGCATCTGTATGTTTGGGCATCGGTGGGTTGAGCTCTCCTAGAGCCCCTCCGTGTCGTAATCTGTATAGATGTTTGCAGGCGAAGAGATCTTGATTTTCCTTGTCCAGTGATATATCTCACTGTTTCCCGGACTTGACGCTTTTCAACCCATAGTCTGATCAACTATGAGGTTCCACTTTACGGCAATGGCCGCTACATGTACCTGACATGTTTCCCTATCTAGACATATCCTAACATCGAGCACTTCGCGGGTGTAATCGATGCGACGAGAATATAGAGAGCGTCATGAACTCTTCTGTTTCTTCGTCACAATAACGTCTTCGGACGAGGACATAGTGAGTCCATTTCCTTAATAGTTAAGTTTGGTGTATTTGATCTTTGTTGTTTATCTTGGTGAAGGTATACTGACCGGTTCTGTCGAACTACATATAGTTAATGTGGCACTCGCTATGCATGTTAGTCTTAAGTTGTTTTTTTTTTAATCTCGAGGTCTAAAACACCTGTCTGAGAGAATTTTTTTTTCTCCTTCTCTCTTCCTCACCTCTTCACGCACACTCTCTCTCCCCTTTTTCAAAATTTTGCACGAGGCCCTTCTGGCCCCTTTTTCTTTTCCACTCTAACTCCGTCTTTCGGGGGGGGGGAGCTGTAGCATTCAAATTTCATAAAATAAATCTGCAGACCAATTATCCACTCGTTTCCTATAGCAGCAACTTCCGTCCCTTTGACAGGTGCTGGCGCGTAGCGACTTCTCTAAACGTTAAGCATCGCGTGATACATGGAAGCACAAAGTTCAACTGCTGGTTAGGCGAGCTGATCTAAAACTCGTTGTCAGTCTACCTGTATTTCTCAACATGTACAAGAAACCTTCATAGCACCGCTAGTTTTTTTTTAAGTCACATCAAGAATTCATGTTTCAGTTCTTCGAGAAAATGTAATATGTTAGTCTACAAATTAGTGATGTGTTCTCTAGTGTTCAAAAATAGTTGAGTAAATTTTTATTTTCACGGCACAAGTTCACGTAAACTGCGACAGGATTTTCCAGGTATTCAAATTTACAGATTTTATCATATCATAAATTTTTTTGTTAATGTTTTAAAATTTATTCATTAAAATATGTATTTCATGTTTTATTTAATATTCAATGTTTTTTTTTTTCCTTGAAACTAAATAATTATAAAAATTTTCATTTCTTAAAACATACTTTACAAACCTTGAGCAGTCACATTTTAAGTTTTGAGCAATTGTGTGAAATTAGTGCAAACTAATGTTGAACATATAAACAATCAGAATATCTTATTGAACATGTCAAATATAAAACTATTAAAGAAATCTCTTCTAGATCAGAATATTCGTTTTACAGATTTTTGCAGATTTTTGCAAGTTTCATACAAGCTTTGTTTTAAACAAAACTAAGTATATATAAATAGCTTTATAATCATCTAAGAAGCTTTTAATTATAATCTTAATGAATTTCTGTGATACAATCAATATTCTCTAATTTTGACAAATAACCAGATATTTTTAATAAAGAACTTTAATGCTACAACATGTCTGATTTTGCACAGACGCTAAAAAACGTGTTTTTTGCTTTAGCTAATACGCTGGTTGGAGAAACCTACCAAAACTTGTTTCATATTGCATACACCAGCAAAAGCGCATAACATGTTTCTTCCTGTTTGCAAAACACGTTTCGTATAATAAATCAACAAATTTTCAAGTGCACAAAAGTGATGTTTTCCTTAAAACTGACTCTACAGAACTTTGTTTAAATTATATTGTACATGTACCTAATTTGCTTCAGTGAAATGTGTTTCTTAAAGCTGTCATTTAAATGTAGTTTTGTATAGCTAATTATAAATCATATAAAAAATTATCATCGGGTGGTGCCTGCATGCAAACTTTTCGGTCCTTACAGCCTCCAAGAGGTTATTTTCTAAATTAATAAAAAAATTGACGTCAATTTATAAAACTTCATTATTCCAAATTTTCATTTCTTTTAATAAACTTCTCATATTATAACAAATTCTTTTATTTAAAATATATATGTATATTGGCCAATCTAGTATTTAAGAAATTTAACAAACAAATCATGATGTGTAATATTTAATCTAATAATGAACTTGTTAGAATTAATGTAATTTTTTTTTTGAATTTAAAATATCATCCTCATTTATAGAGTCTTTTCATTGTTAACTTCTGTAACTGTTTAAAAAAAAACTATTATTTAATAAACTGAAAAAGGGGGGAATAAATATCAGAATCTTTTCATCTTTTTTTTTTATATTGTAATTTTACATTAAGGGCGTATAACTTTTTTTAGGATTAATTATAATCCTGTTAATTATTAAGCTGTGCTCATAATTTTTTTTTTTTTATTGTTAAATTTTGTAACTGTTTATATAAACTAAAAAAGTTGGGATAAATTTTCAGAATCTATTCATCTTTTTTTTTTTTTTAATTATTATATTTTACATTAAGGGCATATAACTTCTTTTTGATTAATTATAATCTTGTTAATTTTTAAGCTGTGCTTATGATAGTCTATCTCAGGATGTTTTTGCTTGTAAATGATAAAATCTGAACCGTCGAAATTTCTTTTTTTTGTTTAATAAATTTGAGCCTTGTTAATTACTAAATTTGTCTTTGTCCTTTTTTTTAAATTTTCTAAACATTGTTACCATTTTGGTTCCTCCTTTTCTTAAATTTAAGTCCCCTGGTAACACAGTGATAAAATTGTGTATATAATATATAATTAAAAACAAGTTTAAATAAAAATAAACATAATTATCTATTATTATATATATTTCTAAATTGTGAATCAATGGTTGATTCCATAATCATTTTACACCAATTGTTAACATGATAATACAAATCATTTATTCAAAATCTCTTTAAAACTTATGTGGCTAATATGTCACTATTTATATAACAAGTCTTATAGAGCAACCATAATAAAACACATGTCCTGATTCAGAATAATAATACAAAAATTTAGAAAATTTAGAAAATAATAATAATTCAAAAAGTAATACAAAACACATTTAGATTATATTGTCTAACCATCTAAAACATAACATGATTTATACAAGTACAAAAATTATAAATAAAGTATATCTTAAAATGGGGATAGTATTTAATCGTTTAAGAATTTATAGGCCTGTAAGCCAAGTTTGAAGTAAACTTTACTGAAATTGAGAATTCTAAAGGAAGTTACTCTAATTCTGGTATTATTGGATGCGATATCTAAAGACGAAACAAGTTGAAGCTTTTTTCTCATTTATTAAACTATTTTAATTATTAGACACATAAGTAAATATATGTTTAAGATTCAATGAAATAGGTTTAAGTTAGTAAATTTGTATAGTACGTTCAAAAAAAAACTAGCTGACTGTTCAAACCATTCATCATTTTTGTTGAATGCTAACTCGTTTTTTTAAACAGACAAAGATGCAGTAAATGTAATTGTCGGTACCCTTTAAGTTGTGGAAAACTCATTATTTTAAAACTACTGTTTCTAAGAAGGGTTGCTTTCAGATAAAATAACTTGTTCATTGAAGGCTATTATTTATTAGTTCATGAGTAATAGGGTGGCAAAAAATAACAAAAAAAGGTTTATGGGGACGATTTTGTATACTGGCTGGCGTCTTGTTTCTACTACTTAATGCATAAAAGGTTTAAGTGACAACTTTCATTTAAGAATGTGAAAGGCATATAGTCAAATGTGCCGACAATTTGGTGAAACTAAACTTTATAATCTAAATTTATGTTTTAAATTATACTGATTTGTTGCAACTGAATATCGACTAATAAATTTCAAAAAAAATAAGGTAATTTCAAATTAACTGTGATATATAAATCCTTAAATAAATAAGATAGTTCTGTAATTTGAGTAATATAATTATACCAAAAATGTGATGATTTTTGCTATAATGTCTTTCTGTCGCATGTCTTTATAGACCAAATATATGGTGCGATTTTCATGAATCGCTAGACCTAATCCCTAGGCTTATTTTTTATTTACTTATTTATATATTTTGTATATGGTGCAATTTGAAAATAGCACAAAAATACAAGTTTCTAAATGTTTTGTTTAAATTCCTCTCTTAGAACTCAAAATGATGGTATTAGTCTCTCCAAAAATGTAATTTTAACACTTATTGATGGGAAACCAAAACATCGGCTATTGAAACGTTATAAAATACGAATTGATTAAATCAACCATAGCCATTTCACTCAAATTTTAATAAAATGTGGATATTATTGACTCAAAGACTCGTGGAAAATCGCAGGTTTAAAAATATTACGGTTCAGGAATAACTAGAAAATAATAACCTTTAATGTAGTCAAAATAGGTTTTATTTTAATGATATACGATTTTAGGACATGTTTAGGAGGCAAGTTATAAATCTAAGCTATTTTAGGCCATTTTTCATGCAATACATACATATTTAATGGAAGACAACCTCCATGTTTCATTTTTATTTGTTAACTGACAATTACGAAAATTACATATTTTGATAACAAATAGTTTTTGTTAGTTGATAATTATTTAGTTTTGGAGGATGAATGGGTGGGATTCTTTGTGCAATATATTTTAACGGTTTATTCACCTTATCAGATTTCGTAGTATAAGGAACGTTATTTGATTGGATTGAAAAGGCAATGTCTACATTTTGGTTGATAGATCCAGTCTGACACCCTCTAAATTCAAAATAGATGTTTTTGGAATTTCGTCAGACTGTTATATACGCAGTTTGTACAGCCAAATTCGGTTGACTGATATCTTTTATATTTATTTTGTATGTTGTACTATATTCGTCCTATCTCGAGATTTGTTAATCATTTTTCGATAACTCTAAACACTGGAGTAGCTATTAATAGAAAAAAAAAACTATTTCCTTACAATTTGCTAAAATAATTTTATTCAAATTTTATCAAGTGTAACGTACAATTTTATCTCAAAAATCAACCAACATGTAGTGGTCGCCATATCTCAATAAAATATTGGTTTGTGGGTTATCGGTCATTCAGCTGTTACACAAGACGCAATTTTTCAAAATTTCCTCCTATTTTGCTTACCTTTTATAGAAAACTGAAAATAAATAAACCATCATTTTTTCATAATTTACTGGTAGAAGAAACACCTATTACCGTTAATAAATAATTGGCTAAAAACAGAAAGTGAATCATAACCGTGATTAAATCTCGACTTTAATCAAAAAAGCTTTACACTTAGAGTATATTGTTATAAAAAGGTTACCTATTTAATTATTAAAGATTATATATGAATTTATTAACTCCATCAATTATTATTTAGACCACGTACAATGTATCTATACATAACCTAGATTAAACATAACCTGAAATAAACTGATGTGTAATGGAGTAGAGACAAAAGTTGAATATCTGTTCGACAAAAGTTTAGAACATTTGTCACACCAACAGGCAAGTATTTTCCAGCTATTGATATATATATATATATATATATATATATATATATACCGTAAGAATATATATATATATATATATATATATATATATATATATATATATATATTCTTACGGTAAACCTTTTCTTGGTTAAGTTGAATGATGTTTTTGGACCCCACTTTTTTTGGGACGCCGATTTATTCAACGGTTTTTCGTTTGAGAATAAGTTATTTCCACCTACTGGAAGTTTTATAGGCAATCTCGCTTTGTTTGTCCTAGGTGAAATAACTATGTGTCGAATATTCAGTTTTCTGAATATCCTGACTAAAAAAAATAAATAAATCTTCTACGTTATACTTCCAGTACTTTATATTTGATTCTAGCTCAGTTAGGACACAAGTGAATGATTTTACTTTTTGTAAACCTCTGAGTAGTGAGTACACTGAAACTAACCTTGTAAATTGTTTATTTGTGCTTGAAAATATTTTATGAAATTTCACTGTATCAATTCTTAATCTATAACTCATAAACTATTGGGATATTTGAATACTAGGTGTTTTTTGTAAATAATAACTTTTTTATAAAGCAAATAAAATTTTAATAATTTTATTTATTTTTTTTTTTTTATTTCAAACATAAAATAAAACTTTTTGGATTTTACTTTCTCCAACAAATACAAAATAATAACTTTCCTTTCAATTTAATAATAATTTCTTAAACTACAAAGGCAGAACCAATTATTTACCTAACTATAATTTATTCTAATATTTTATACCCAATTTGATTTAATTAATATTTTAATAAAAGATTTAATTCGAATTTACGACTTAATGAATTTAATTTTTAATTAATAATACAAATATTTTATCTAATCTAACATCCTAAGTAACCCAGTATTTTAAAATAAATTTATTTCAGGCAAATTTAATCAGGGACTAACATATTTACGTTTCTACCGACCTTTTCACAACTGTCCAGGCGTCGCGAAGTTTGATATGAAGTCCGCGAGCGTTGTTTAGCGATGGCAGGCTACAGATGCTCTGCGTGCTGGTTAAGTTGTCTCGTTGATGAAGGTTGATCCCTGTAGGGTTGTCTGGAAGAATGTTAGGTGAATTTTTAAAAATGGTTGTGGTGATGTCGTGTCTGAAGTCCCGGTTCGGCTATTCTCTCGACGTTAAAGTTGCATGTCCAAGTGGTCGCCTGGTGATGTCCTGGAGTCCTATCCGTAAGCTATACGAATCACTCCATGTATCAGCTGCTATGTAGGTTATGTTACTTCTCCAGAATAATCCAAGTTAGGCCAACTTTGTAATGACTAAGTTGCCAATGACGTTCTTGTACATTATAGTTGTGTCTATTGCTGCATTACAAATTAATATCGCAATGACGTATGTTCACACTTGTTATACAAATTATTAGGTTAACTAAGAAAATAGTTAGCTTTTTGCATACTATGGTATTTTATAAAAAACGAGATCAAGGCTCGATGTGTTCACTTACATCGCAGAAATATCAAGGCTCTCGAGTTTCCCCGAGCAATCGTTTATATAGACTCATCTTCAGCCAGCCCCTTCTACCGTTCCTCTCTTATCTCGCTCCGTGCTGTTTTGGCCATTGAAAATCCTTTTCCTTTGTAACTCCTCCAGGGTTTTCCTTATTTTATTGAGAGTGACATTTTTGAATTCAGCTCGTTGTCTTCTTTACACACGAACTCGAGTGATGTTCGTACGATTCTTGGTTCGCGTACACGACCCGCGCGATCCTTTTGGTTTGTGTTAACTAGCCGGATTTTCTCTTTTTTTCTGCTTCTGGTTGTCTTGCTGTAGGGTTAGGGAGTTAAACGATTTTCTACAAACTTGGGCTTTCCTTTACTCCCGAACCATATTTTAATACTGGATTATTTTTACATAACTACGTTATCAGCATACTATTTAGCGTTTTGAGTTAATAAAAATTTAAGTTTAACTTTTTGTCTTGCTGTAAAGGTGCGAATTCTGTCACCTTTTTTCCTTTAATAAAATTTCAAGTTTTTCTTTTTAATTATACATTTTGTTTATCATTACTAAAATTTGTTTTGGTTAGAATTTAAAAAAAAAAAAAACTTTCTTTTTTATATACTTTTTTATCATTTGAACTTAGTGGATTAACATTAACTTTTTTATTTAACGAATTTTCGCAAAAACTTATTTCACCTTTATTTTAGGCCTTCTTATGAAAAGCCTGAAAAACCGTTTCTTTTTCAATTTAGAGGAATTTTGAATTTCTCCCCATACTTTAATAGTCTGTATTTTACGTAACTTTGTGACTTTATATTATCTAATCTTGCAGTAAATACACCCGCGGTTAGCGTAATGCATTTCCTGAAGATATTTGTTTTTATTTAATTTCTGGATTTTGCTTCCCGTATTAATTTTTAAGTATTGATTTACAAGTCCTTATTCCTTTTCGAACAGGCAGGGTCCAAGAGTTTAACTTAGCCAGATAACTACCCTCCCGCGTCAACATGATTTTCGTGACCTACATGCGGCTTTAGCCCGCGGTAAGTCCGGACTATTCAAATTTATAAAAATAATTACAAATTCAAAATCCAGGACCTACAACGGGTTGTGTCCGTTGTAAGATATATATATATATATAACGAGCTAAGAGTGCTTCGCTGTGCAAATTAAATCACTTGTACGCGTATAAAACTTTGTAAAACTCTTCAACCAAGTAAAACATTATACCTGACTCTAAATATTTCTATTATTAATAGTCGTTCTTAGTTATCCACAACAAAAGCGAGAACTTGCCCTGGTAGTTTGAAAGCGCAAGTTGAAGTGACTAAGGACAGATAAAAGTAAATGTAAAACTATATTTATATAAGTATAATATATATATATATATATATATATATATATATATATATGTGTGTGTGTGTGTGTGTGTGTGTGTTCTGCATATATTACATTTCGTTTAGGTAAACATGCTTTTTCTTCAAGTAGGTCAGTGACTGAATAATGTTTTAGTTTTTAATACACTTCAAGCAAATCAGTTTTTGATTATTTTCTTTCCTGATGACCTATATAATATTTTATTACTTTTATATTTCTCAACTACTTTGAGTATAGCAAAACATAAATGCAATGGAAATACATTTGCAGATACTGTGAACGCTTATTTGCTTACAATTAACTATAACTACATAATAAAAGATTGACCAAAGAGACTCAGATTGTTAATCAACAAACAAAATTAGTGAATTATTAATGATCGTGTTATCTTGTTCGTAGATCAAATCACTCCGGTTATAATAATACAAATACAAATAAAGCGGTCCTATAAGGAACATATTTAATATGGCAATAGTAATTGTGTATTTGGTGTTACGACAAAATATTTTAATGAAATTTGTCCCTAAAACAACAAACAAATCACTTCAAATATCGTAACCTACTTACCATTTAACTCTGAGGTCATATGGTCTATTTTTTCCACTCGCAAAAATCGAAAACTACATTTTAGTCGAGAATTAAAATCGTATATAAAAGTGTTGAGCTTCATTTGTAAAACTTGTAATATCGCAAGTAAACTTAAATTTTTCTCACAAATAATTGGTATACTAAATAACGCCTTCACAGCGACAATGATAACATTTATAATGATGAATGAACTACTCTAATCAATGTATAACACAACTATAAGTTATAGTTTGAGTATTGTACCTCATACGTCACTGAAGATGGTTTATAATTTCAATATTTGTGAAAAATTCTGTTTAAGTTGTATTTAAATTTAAGAAGTTGACAATGTTTTAAATATCATTTACCATATAAATTTAAAGTGAAGTATACTTAAACAGAAAATCAATTGATAATGTTGTTGTGTTAATAACTTGGGACTAAAAACAGAAGCTTTTCCCTTCAATAATATTAAAATTATTGTTAAAATTAGCATCACGTCATATATTATTTTTACTTACCTACTATTTTTTTTAGAATATTGGTTTTAAATTATCGTAATAAATAACTTAGTGTTAGTAGTTATTATATTAGGCGTTATACTAATTATGATGTGATATATACGTAAACAATAATTATTAGGGTTTATTTACCAGTAGACGAAAAGGAGCATTAATAATACATTGATTTCTTTAGTAATTACATATTCATAGGGAGAATTAAGATATAAATTATACACACAATAGTTTGATTGAAGGAATTTGCATTTCAATTTGGGGACAAATCTCAATAGCACTAATCAATCACCAAAATTACGCAATAAATTTAAAATCATCATATAGCACGATGATTGGACATTGTTGTACCGATGTTATATTTAATATCCATCTGTGATTTGCAAAACAATTTAAGCACATAATAGGTCTTGGTAATTTATAGATTAATTATTAATAATCTTAAAGTGTCAAAGTTGTCCTGTTGTACATTATCATATTTGCATAGGTAAAGTCATCTATAAATGCTCAAAAAAATTTGGTTCTTAGTGTAAAAATAAAATAATAAATTTCACGTTTGATAGTGTTTATTTATAATCGTAAAAAGTTACCAGGATCACCGATTTATATTAACAGTAATAATAAATATTCGTTTATTATTATGATACACGAGTGATTAAATACGCTAACAACGTTCAAGATACTTTCTAGTGCCTTTCTACAGTATCTTAGTACAAGAACTTCTTCATATACTCAAAACAGGTTATCACGAAAACATTTAAATTTTAGAACAACCACATAAACAAAATTCTATTAATATTTCTATCTTCATGCCTAACATACAAGTATATAGTACCAGCTACAATAAGCAAGATGAGCTTTTCAATATCAACGTTAAGATTTAGTTAGGTTAACTGTATAATAAAAACCTATGATTGAAATCAGTAGCAAATATGACGAGTTGTACTGAACTTAGGTCCTTCTCTGCCGTAATAAAAGAAATTAAACACTAACAACTATTTAATTTTACATAATTACATTGGGTATTTAGAAACATTACTTCCTCATGTAGCATTGTAGCATTTATAGGACCTACCCTAACCAAAACTCTATAAACCATAAATGTGTTCAAATACTGTCTCTTATGAATTTCATTTCATTATCAACAAACAATTTTTCACAGAAACAGGATCGAATAATAAAAAATAAAATAAAATAATGACGATTTAAATTATAGTTACATTTTCAGGTAATGTGAAACATTTAGATCTGGTGAAAAATTATATCTGAGGATCATCCATTACTGTAAAGTCTACATAGATGGATTCTATTTAAAAATACAAAATAAATCCAATTTTTCAACAGTAACTATTAAAAAACTAATCAAATCAGTCAAAGTATATTAAAAAAAAGAAGAAATTTGAATTTAAAATAAGTATATGCTATTAATGAAGACATTTTAAGTGATGAACTGGCAATGGAACTAAATCCGTTCAGTATGGGATATAAAACTTCCTTCGACCAAGAGGAACTACAACATTAACATCACAGATGCAACAGGTTTCATATCAGGCTTAATTTCTACCATCAAGATATTGATAATATTTTATTTTAAAATTGGAATACAGTTGAAACTCATTAACAAATATTTAAATAATACGCACCTACAATTATAGTACATCCTAGAAAAATAAATATTCAAAAGTATACCTTTTCTAATTTGAACATTTATAAAGTCTTCTCAGAATTTAACCTTCAAATATACAAAAAGGGAATATAAATAAAGCATTGAAGTGTACGTAATGTTACGCACCATCCCATGAAAATAATTTTTGTGAATTATAATGACTATCTCAATTGACGTTGCACTGTCATTTTTCATTTTACAAATACCATTTTAAACAGGAAGTGAACTAATTTAAGTATTAAGTTGTGCTTAAAATGTATGAATAATTGTTAACTTTATATGTAAGAAAAAATATATAATTGTGATTATGTACCCAACTATTAAGGAAAGGTGTGCGTTAGATTCAATGCATTCTTACACTTGACGTTTAATGATGTTCTTTGCAATAAAGTAATGTTATGGAGAAAAATGTTACTCTCTCATTTAGAGAATACAACGAATTGTAAAGTGAATTAAACACTAAAAACTCTGAAAAAAGTCATAACACTAAAAAAGGTAAACTCAAATCAATTATAATAGCATCGTATAATTTGGTTCCTAATGAATTATCTTTAGGACAATATGCATAAACTTTCCAAAAGGTTAAATGCTCCTCCTTTTTCATGGTAGCGAATTTAAATCAGGAGAATCATAAGTCAATAAATAACAATTATATATTTAATTTACTTACGTGGTACTTAGCCTAAGATGTGTACATATTACCCAAATAAATTTCTACGTTTGAAATTAATATCTCAAATAATAAACTGAGAGTAACGGAATAAATACTTAGGCCTAATGAAAAATCTTTTCTAGATTTGTTGTTGTTATCTACATATAGTAATAGTATTGTATTTATACATACAAATTCGTTGACTTTTACTTTTATTTACAACTTCATACTTATGTTTATTTTTTGGTGATTCGTTTAAAAAAAATTAATTCTTCTCTTTAACTTTAATTTGTGTTTGTAATTTAAACTTTGCATATTAACGGTAATGCTGAAGTTTGAATTTGTATTGCTATATTACTAAGTTTCTCTCACACAAATTTTGTTCCATTAGCTTACAACGAAAAGACATCTAATAATTTTATAAAGTTTGCAAAGAATTTTTACAGACTTCTATTTTTACAGACTTTTTACAGTTTTACAGACTTTGTTGATTTATGAAAACAAACAAAATATGAATGCATAACACAAAAGAATGTAATAAGTAAAACCAAGGTGTGCCAGCTTCTTCAAATATGTATTAGTTGTAGTTTAGTGAACTTTACCTTTAAATACAATGTAATTTTATATTGTTTCAAGTAATGCAAGTTATGAGAAAGCATATTTTTGGACAAAACAGAAATCTGTTATTTGTTGTTTGATATCCCTCACTAAGACTACATAATTTTCATCGATATATATTTTTACTTTAGTTTTCAATGTTTCTCGTCCATGTATATAAATAAATGGTTTTAATTTTAGGAAGAATGGAATTGATATTAGATTGATTTTTTATTTAATTTTTGTTTTTAATATTTTGAACAGTAATCATATTGTTAAAAATTAACATGGTGGCCAATTGTGTAAAGATAAATATTGTTCAATATTTCACGAAAATAATTATGTTAGACCGTTCTATTTCCGTTCGATGAAAACCATTAACCTTCATCATTTATGTCACATAAATCAAATCATCTCTATTTTTAAGTTTTTTTTTGCCATGTATTTTGGAGGTATACCAGGTTTTAATAATATATTTTCAAATTTTAAAATATGTTTTACAGCGATAAACCTTATCAAAGCGTAGACAAAAATGTTACAATTATACTAAAGAATATAAATTTTCTATTATAATTTAGCAAATTGTTAAAACTTGAAAAATAGTCACCGATTTAAATAAAAATTATTTTTGATTCAATTATTTAAATGATGTATAGTTTACAATAGCCAGAGGTGAACATTTTAAGAAAAAACTCAAAACGTCGAAAAGTCTCTGTTTCGTTTATACAGAAGAACAGAAGTGTTATAACATGGAAACGATTGCACAGATTACGATAAAATAGTTCTAATAAATTATTGCTCAAATCATGTACTTACTTTGTCCTACTACAATATTTGACGTCGCTGAAAGTCTTAATAAAATAAGTAAAACACGTCGCATATTATTGCTTTTTGATTACCCATTTAGATATTGTAATTAATTGAGAATTACATTTAATTTAAACCATGCAAAACAATAAAATATTACCAGTCAATCTGAGGAGTAGTTGTGGAGATATAAGCTTATAGTGAGATGGATCGTTATATATAACTAACGAAGTGGTATATTTTATGTTATTGCTTGCTTTATTCTGTACTTTGTGCAATGTGTTTTTCAAAATAATTTGACATCGCCTTGAGGATGGTATTTATTTTTGCGAACACAGTAGTGCAATATCTATAGAGTCTGTATTTGTACATAGTGGTTTATATATAATTACTTTGAGTAGCCTATATCGCAAATAGAACTTCGTTTATAAATCACATACTTTTAGATAGTGGTTTAAATAGACCTTTTAATAAATATTTCCTACGGTGTTGTATTTTGACTGCATGTTAAACTATAAGGGAACTTAGAAAGAAAAACCTGAAGTTTATCTCTGTAATGAAGTAAATGGCATTTCAAAAGTTTTGTTATCGGAGTCATTTGTTATTTCTGAGTAAGCAGAGAGTTGGATAATGTGAACAAACAGAGGAAGTGAAGAAAATGAATTACTGCCTGAACAATTTTGAAGTAAAATAATGAATAACACTACGGCACAAAAATATTTGTAAACCTAAATCATTATAATTATATAAACAACAATAAAGCTATAATCCATATTCAATTATAATGTTATTGCCGTGTTTCGTCCGTAATGGTTATGTACAATGAAAACTTAGGAGGAAAATTTTACTCAATCATTTAAATATCGTTCTAATGCAACTGCATTGTAAATCTAATTTACAAATCTTGATTATACCCAACTCAGACAATTTATTTAGGAATTTTTAGGTCCTACACAAATTAGCATTTCGGAAAACCAGTGAAGTCTCCTGGTCCATTAGATAGGTTGATGGTGGATACAGACTTGAAGAAATCTAGTTTCTTTCCAAATTCGATAATCAATGTTTTTGTCAGATGTTGGTATTCATTTGTGACTTCCTGCGAACAGCGAATAGTATTATTTTCCTGTAGTTTCGTTCTCCACTATCCGTCTCGTATTTCTTGTGTCTGTGTATTTGAAATTTTCGTTTAGTTTATTAACAGAAACTACGACTGTGACTTTGATGAAACTTGTAACTTTGAAAATCCAAGTTCAATAAATTGTGATATTATATTTTAAGTTTATTGTCTATTTTTATTATTTAATTAATTAGTCTTCTCTTCCGACACTTTGTTTAATTGCCGGGATTTACTACTTCTTTCAGAATCCGTACCCTTCAAAAATAATTTTCCTTGTTGTAATTTAATCTCCATTGTCAGGTCTCAAAATAAAGCACTTTTTCAGGATTCATTCGGACAGTGTAACACCTTATTTCCATCTCAAAATTACAAGAATTTTTTTAGTAGCATGTGCCACAGTATTTATAGAAAATATCTCCCTCGATGTCACATTTTTAGTACCGACTATCCTCTTTTCCTTTCTTTCAAGAATTCCTTTTTTACAAAAATTCTTCATTTTCAATTATTTTCTCAGTTAATTATAAGATTGTATGTAATAATTATTATGACTTTATTTCTTTTTACCATTTCTTATTTGTTCATTAAATTGATATTTTATTTTATATAATATTGTATTATTATTAATATATCTTATTCCTATATATATCTGAATAATATCTGGTATTCTTTATAATAATATTTTTATAATATTATGAATAATAATATTATTCATAATATCTGGTATTTAGTTCCTAAACATCTAATGGACAGATGTGTACTACTATTTGTAATTAATTTAAATAGTAATATAACAATACAATACAATATATATTATATTGTATTGTATTGTTATATTACAATTTAAATTAATTACAAATAGTAGTACACATCTGTACATTAGATGTTTAGGAACTAAATACCAGATATTATGTTAAGTAATGAGGTCAGAAAACATGAAATTAATTATTGTTGTTCTATCTGTATATCTAACCTAGTAAAAATGTGTTATTAGGAATTTGTACACTTTCCCTCTACAGAGTAAAATTAATTTCCTCTCATAACTTCTGATAACGTATTATTTACCTAAATTCGTGATACTTTTTTTACTAGTAATTTTATTTCCATTAAATTATAAGTTAATTTGGGCATTTATTTACATACTATACATACATGAGAAGGTTATCCATACTTCAACTACATAATTGTGGGTGATCCTGACCGTTTAAATACAAAAAAAAAATTTAATGTCAATCTTAAATGGTCATTTACAACTAACAATCTAAACCAATAATACACAAACTACATTTAGCAAATCAATTAGAATGAAAATGTAAACAGTAATGGAGAAGAAATGGTAATCGATGATAGGTAAAAAAAGATTACGGACCAAGTGGAAAGTTATCTAAAAACAAGAAAATATGTAAGATTATTTTAATAATCATACAGTATTTTAACAGTAAATTTGCATGGGAAAATCAACATAGATATACTGATTTACAGAGACAGTTACATGTGATTATAACACAATGTTAAAAAAAATAGTGACAATATCCAGTAAAGAGACACATATAATGATGACCGTCTCTAGTACAAATTCATTGGTTAGATAATTTTGGAATGAAAAGTCGTTGTTGAATAAACAATTAATGATGTCTACTATCGTGATAAAATAATAATAAAGGTGTTATATTCTATTTAAATATGATACTAATCTTATAAAAATAGAAATCATAACTTTGGAAATGTATGAAGATAACTTCAAATAATATAAGCCGCAATAACTAACTTTTAGTGTACAGCAATACCACTTGAAAGTTATCACAACTCAGTTGTAAGTTAGTTTAGATTGAATATTTACAATATTCACAAAATATAAAACAATACAATATTTTACTCAAAAATTTTACGAATAACATATTATAATTACTTTGATTTAATTACAGTAATAAAATATCTATTTTACTTAAAAATAGATATAAATTATTATATTTACGTTAAATATAAATTTATTTTCACTGTTATTGATATTGTGTATTGAAATATTCAAAATAAAAGGAACCAAAATGCATAACAGATTCCAAATTCAATTATACATCATTTTATTTGTTATTATTATTCACTTTCTAATTATCATTTATATGAAGCAATATTTTTATACTAATTGAATAAAGCTTTCAGATAGTAGTCTATTATTAAACTCAAGTTAATTTTTATACCACAATTCTGAGTTTGCTTTAGAAACAGACTCCATCTGCAATGCTTACTTTAAAAAAACGAAGAATAAAAATTGTATATAAAGTGCAGCGGAATGGAAAAGCTTTGGGTCTTCACACATTGTTAGACTGAAGGATTGTTATTTGATTGATTGTATTCTATTCCTAACATCCCTTTTGTGCCTTTCTACTTTTTACTGAAAACGCATTATTCTTGTCAAGCTGTAATTGATACAATACCAGGTCTTTGGATATCCATATATAATATATATAACTAGTTTTTAGGTTTTAATAATTAAAACAAAATATGTCAACAAAACATTTTCATTTACTGTGTTAAAATTCACAATAGTTTAATAAGTGATTTAATATTTAATTCAAACTTAAAACTCAGAGTGATTGAAAGAAGTGCCAAGTTATTTCGAGATAAATTAACTAAGTTAAAAGGTTAAGGTAAAACATTTATTTTTTACCTGATAAAAATGCTTAATATTCTACACAATAAAGTATACTTTGTATGTGAGCAACCCTCCCTTTCTAACTATTCAGCGAATTTTAGATGATACACAGTGATTTTCACCCTTAAATATAGTATATCCTAGATAATATCAGTTTAGAAAGTACGCCTAACACTAAACCAGAGAATATATATATATATATATATATATATATATATATATATATATATATATATTAGATCAGAGCTTATTCGTTGTCACAAAACAGAACCATTCTTCCCCTCAATCTAACTGAAAAACAAATCCTCCATTTTAAGCTTCAGGTACAGTGAGACTCTAACAGGGTGTCGCTGAAAACAATTACACTTCTTGTCTTTTCTATATCAATATCATCAGGGATTAAAATAAAATATAAATCAATACCATGTTCAAGTAACACCTGTAGTCCGTTTCTAAGAAACGACACGACAACGCATCATTACACATTACACTATTATCCTAGAAGAATCACGAACATACTAAAATATACCACATGTTTGTTGTATTTTTTGTTCTATAATATGTGTGATGGTTAATAAAACTTTTTAAGATAAGTTTCTACATGAGTGAAAAATAAATCGGATAATGTACGGTAACTTTTATCACCGCCACATGGCAATAGCATTCCCCCAAAAATCAAACTTTAGGATGTTTTTTGTAAGAATACGTTATCCACAGTTCTTGAATCAAGTTCTGTGCAGATCTTATCGAAGTGCTCAATTCGAAACCGTGAAGAGCGATACAATTTTACAGCTACGCAAGCATAAATGTTACTATCTGTCCATATCTGATGTGCGTCGGTTGCTCGGGGGATTCCTTCATGTCCGATAAGTTTCTAATTATGTAATACAGTGATTTAAATTCAAAGAATCATAAAACATATTTAACTTTAAAATTTCAAATCACTATTTCTATGGTATCTACTAGAGGACTATAAGTGATTTACGACGCGTGGTATAATTTTGTGTGTGTGCATCCATGCAGCACATAAAAGGTCATATCAAAGACGAACAAAGAATATTCCCTATTTTTATTATTTTGCCATCGAAGTCAACAAAATTGGTTCATTATTTCTCAAATTATTAAGGATACTTATTCAATAGTTCTTTCATAATATGTCGGCAGGGTGCTGAAGAATAACAAAGTTACCAGTTACGTTATGTTCTCTATATGTGATCACAACTAGATACTAAGTTCTCTCCTAAGTTGAAATTTTCATTTTGTTTTAATACCTGAATACTTTTTTATATGGAGTGTTGAACGGGCGTCCTGTCTGTCCCACTTGATATTAATCACAGGAACTGTTTTCAATCCATACATACAAGTATGTGTGAGTATGTTCTGATTTAGACTTTTGTTTTAATGTGATATTTGGTTTAGGTTAGAGCAACTTGTAAATGATATTTTGTTGTTGTCTAAACATTTTGGCTATTTTAGTAATAAATTTGTGATTGTGCTGTATTGTTACAAATTTATTGTCTTCTTCTTTTTTTTTTGTGTGTGTGTTAAGATTGGTGCTCTATCTTTTTCTTTCATTTTCCTGCTATTGTGTCGACTAATTTCGGGTTGAATCAATTTTGTTGTGCAATGTGTCTTATTATGTTTAACTCTTCTTTGTAAGTCACCTTCATCCAATAGAATCAATATCAATCTATTAATAATGTGGTTGGGGGTGCTATTTTGTCAGTGATTGGTTGATACAATCTCTCATGAACATTTTGATCCGTGTAAGTGTGTTTTATAAATATTGTAATATTGCATTTACCTTCTCGTTTTGAATATGTTTAGTCCTGAGAGTTCCATGCAATATTCTGTTCTATCGCACTTGTAAATATCAAATTGGATTGAATTCCGTTTAAGTAAGTGTTTAGTTCCTGTGTTTGCTTATTACTGACTTTGAACAACATTATTATGTCATAAACATATGTGTGGTATGTTATCACTGAACTTGTTTTTTATCCATAACAAAGCTATTTTCAATATGATTGAAAAATGCCTTAGCAAGGATTCCTGACATGGGGGGGGGGGTCCTGGAGGGACTTCTTTGCTCTAGATGTTACATTGCCAGTTATATTGAAATTAGTTCTCTAGGATGAAATTGATTAGTTCAGTGATTTCGTGATTGTTTCATTTTTCGTTCTTGTTAAATTTGTCCCGTATTTTTGTATTGTTTCATTGGCTGGTATATTAGTATATAAGTCACTTACTTCAAATGAGTTTCATACCTGATTTAAAGGGCGATTTTTATAAATTTCAATTATGTATAACGTGTTAATTAAATTAATTTATCAATTTTATCGCTGATACATTATTACTAAGCTAGAATTATTGGTAAAATAATCATTTTAAGTGTAAAATATACGACCTTTGGCCGGGAATCGACACTTTGACTTTACGCGCCAACGCTCTACCAACAGAGTTTACCAGCACGGAGCATACACTTCTTACCTCAACTAGTTTTATGCTGCAATTTTTACAGTTATTGTTTAGTGATAATTAAGCTTCTATTGAAGCTTCTCTTGACGTTTAATGTTTTTTCCTTCTTTTTCTTAATTTTCGCCAAATGTGTTGTGCTATTTTGTATGTCGGTGCATTCTTGAAATTTACTATTAATCTGATGGGTTCTTTATATAGGCCTAGTACGGTTTAATGTGAGTGGTTTGCAGTTCGTAATTTTTGCGTGAATTTTATGTTTAAAGTTTAATAAGTGAACTTATTTGCTTATGAAACTATTGATGACTTTTAGTTATTTTCTAGTTAGGTATTCATTTATATAGGTGATTAAGTTTTTACTATCGAAATCCCCCCACCTTGTTGTAATTTTCTCGTTTTATTATTACCGTGGTGTTACAATTGTCGCCTTTGTTTGTGTTGACATAAACATTGTTCTTCAAATCTTTCAACCAGCTAGTCACTGACTGTGAAAATATCAAATCACTGTAGTTTATTACCTTTGTGGGTAGAACTGGTGTTTGACATGATTGGGCTGCAGTAGTTAGTTGTTTTTATCTATTAACTTTTTGAATATTTTTCGGATCATGCATATCTTATTGTATAACTTCTGCCGAATCCAATTGTTTGCTTTGGTAAATATTTCGTCCTTTTGTGTTGTGTGCATACTATGGCCTATTTATAAATGTAAATAACATGTAATTCGCAAATATTTCAAACAAAAAAATAAGTACAATTATATGAACAGGGTAGAATACATTTATAGAATTGTAAACATTAATATCTGAGCGCGAATGCATGTATACTGTTATAACTTATTATTTTTGGGCGTTGAATAGTTTTAATTAAGTGTTTGTAATCACCTGACGATGGACGAATAATGTCCGAAACACCTGTTGTCTAATTAGGAATTTATTTTGAAGAAAACATTTAAAGGATTTCTTGAGGGTAAGTGAAAGTAATAATCAGTTATTTTTTACGAATTACTAGTTCGTCTTAGATTATTAAATAATGTAATTATTTATATATTTAATATAATATGCTATTATGTTTAAATTAATGTCTTATTATCCATACTTTTATAACTTATTATTTAGATGTATCAAAGTATAAAAATCACAAAAAAAATTTGTTCGAATATTCTACAATAATTGTAAATTTGCGTCAAACAGAGGTGGTAAATAGAACAAAAGAAACTTTATTAATAAAGTGGATTCTACTCCTTCATGATAATATTTCATTCCAAAATATGACATTGTAAACGTAAAATATGGCGCTAATACACGAGTGTGAGTAAAATATAGTTTACATTACGTTCACTTATAATATGTTTTCAAATTTTGTATAGTTAAAAACAAAAGAAATTAAGTATGACTCTTTACAACTTTTTATTTTTCATACATCATACTAAACCTGGTGGTGCAAATTTTCATCGTTTAAAAAACAAAATTATAAAAAAAAGTTAATTGATGCAAAACTTAACTTGTAAGAAATCATTTTTCTCAAAAATATGCATAGAATTTATCTATGTCATTAAACATTTTTGTATCTGTTACAGCTTTGGAGAAAGTACGTTAGGAATAAAAAAAAAGTTAACATATTTCAGAAAAATCTCTGACAATCACAAAAGGTTTAGAATGTCATGTAATTATGTAATTATTATCAACAAATATTTTTATGTTGATAAAAAAAAATTATAAAATGTTATTATGTAAACATATGATAATATGTAAATATATGGATATATATATTTATATATATATATAATATTATATTATATATATAATTGAAGAACAAGGTTAGACCTAATTTGAAAAATCACCAAAAATAGTAATGTTATGGAAAATACAACTACTTTACATATTATTATTTTTTTCAGAAAGGTACATAGAATTAAAATGTATAATAAAAAAAAAATATCTAAAACTTTGGAGTTATTATGTGGGGAACCAAAAGTTATTATAATATCCGAAGCCAAAATTCCATAAAAAAGTTATTTATACCTTAGGCTACATTCATTTTTTTCAAAATTTTCAAGAAATACTATGGATTTTAAATTCGTATATTTTATGTGTGTAATCCAAAATATTTTAGATGTAAAAAAAAATTACTTAGTTAATCAGAAATCAAAATTTTTTACAAAAACCGAAGACATAATACCAAATTAAAGCATATATTTACATATATCATCATTTTTTAAAATGTTTAATAAATAGGCCTATATAAATTTATTACATTTTGCAAAATTATTGTAAAAATAAAATCAAATTTTCATTAGTCAAAATTATTTTTATATGTAAACAAATGGATATTTGCTAAATCGTTAGGACAAATTTGACATAAACTTTGTCAACTAGCCTCAGTACTAGATAAACCTTATAATAACATTAACTCAAAACATTATACTCTGCAAACGATAATACACATATTTTAACTCGTAAACAATAAATATAATAGATAAATAACAATACCTAACAAAATAAGTTTACAATTAATTACAGAAATAAATCATATCACACCTGGAACACTTGATTAGACACATATTTAGGACACAAAGCAAGCCAATACAACGGCACTTTCAAATTTGGAAAGAATCATCTAAAATACGTCTATTAAAAAACTATTATAATGATTTTCCAAAAAGCTAATTATTGTCCAAATGAAACAATTTGAAAATATTTTATAGTATTTTTTGTCTGTTTCGAATATTATTTTCAAAATTAAGCTATCTACATCTAAAAACTATTATACACCGTATGGTGCGTGATAGTGATAATTCTGAAAGAGATCATTCAAGTCATTTTAAAACCACAAACATATGGAAATATTTCGCAACCATATTGAATTTCCTTCTCTATTTAGAGTATATCTTACCTCTATGAGTTAAATACGGTAACACGAACTAAATAATGACATTCCGGTCAGTGTCCCCTTACACATCTCAGTATCTTGGTGTCATCCTGCACTAGAGGTGGATCTGAAACTCGTATCTGAAATAGTTCACTTTTCCATAGTTTAATTTAATCCGTGAAACTCCTTTCGGTCATGACATTACATGTTAAGCTGAAGGACACTTTTTCATTACTATTTATTCTCGGGATGACAGTAAAAACGTAAACATTAAGGGTGCCAGAGTATGCGTATTTATGATCTGGTTGTCCTTGGTCTGCTTGATATAATTGATGTTATCTGGAGACTAGTGTGCCTTTTACCCTTAGCAATGATGTATAAAACAAAGTAAATGATTTCTCAACAAAGTTATCACGGCTGCCATAAGAATCGTGGAGTTTGAGAAACTAATGCCAAAGATTTCCAAAAGCCTCTTTTGTGTAATCAGAACCAATGTATCAGACTACGTTTTTACAAACCGTGAATCCAGTCACACCATGGGCTAAAAAGAAACATAAAATGTGTCAGTATTCTCCTGACACGATTTTCTCTGCAGCAAAATTTACAAGCTATAAACAAACCTCAACACTTACAGAGTCTCTGCTCAGGGTAAATCTAGATTTTCTGGAATAGATAGTTGCTGTTTATATTCGTACATTGTCATATATAACTTACTAGCTGTACCCGGCCACGCATTGCTGTGGCTCATCTGGTTAAATGGAAAATAAATAAAAGACATAAATAAAGACATAAATTAAAATATGTTTATTTAAACAATGCTTGTGGGTACACAATATTTTTTGTAGTTCCATTGTTTGTGTATATATACAGATTATCTGGTTAACGTAGCAATCCGTTTCTAGATCTAAGCCACACAATTCTAAATTTTGGCCCTGAGCTTTGTTAATGGTAATTGCAAATGCCAATCGAATTGGGAACTGCAATCTCTTAAATTTAAATGGCATGTCTGTTGGAATTAAAGGAATGCGAGGAATGAGGACATCATCATTTTTGTAAGGTCCTGTCAAGATTGTTGCTTCTATGACGTTGTTTATTAATTGTTTCACTGCAAGTCTTGTGCCGTTGCAAAGCTTTGGCTGGTTGATATTTCGCAAGATATTGATACCAAAATTTAAAGGCATATTTGTATGAGGTCATAGACGCTCACTAAGAAAGGATTTTGCGAAATTTTAATTTTAAAGGATATTAAATACAAAAAGAAAAACAAGTCAATTTCATTCATTTGATTTTAAACGTCAACATACACGCGCCTAGCGGCAAAAAGATAAGACTCGAATCAAAACAAATTCTAAATCTAATATTTTCCGACCCAATTATAACTAATCCAGAAAATTGTCAATCTAAAACAAATCAAAACCTATATTAAAATTGCGCCTAAGAATTTGATTAATCCATAAAAAATAAAAATACACAGTTAAAGACAAGAAAACTTAAATAATTTGTTTTTATCTAGACGTGAAAGGTCAACTTGGAAAATAACCGAATTGAAAATATAACTCCGATCTTTCGCCGATTATAAAAATACAGAAGACCTAGAGACAAAATGAGATATACAGAAATACGAAGTAGATATTTCTAAATATAAAACATCACCTGAGTTCATATAAATATTTAATAACAAAGACATAATCTGTCGAAATATGAACGAAAATCTGGAACTAAGATGGCGACCATTAGAAGCTAGACGTTAGTTATAAAATACACGCCCACAGAAGTTTGTGATTGGAGAAGAATATCGCGGGACTTTCTTCGCCGATATGAATAGAAATTGTGTATATATATATATATATCAATATAAGATATTTTTCTTTATCCTTTGAGAGAATTTATTTAACCCTATTCAACATTCTAAATTTTAATTGAATAATGTAAAATCATATTTAAATATATAAATTATTAACAGTTTCTTGAATAAGTAGGATCATAAATTACATTTCATCTTTCCCCCAAAAATAAACAAGATTGCATAAGAACAATGAACTTATAAAAACAATCTCTCTGTACGCCTTTGTTGAAAAAAAACAATTGAATAATTTTTTTCAGTGTATATTTAGAAGCCATTAAAACTATATGGATGCTTTTCTGGACAGTTCAGTTTTTCTAAATAATAGTATTAAAATTTATTAAATAGAACATCAGAAGATTTTAAATTAAGGCTCTAATACTTAATCTATCTATCTATCTATCTATCTATATAAATAAAAATGTAAATGTGCGTTTGTTCAAAATCGATAATCTCAGAAAGTTCTTCACCGATTGCTTTGAAATTTGGACACAGTATTCCATTCGAATCCAAGAGTGTTTTTATATACTTTTTGAAAAACTGTAGCATCTAATGAACATAAAAACAACAAAATATATGCTCAATATTTAACAAAAATGCAAGCGCCATTACATATGTTTATGGACTATAATAATAACAGCTGTAGTCAACTGTTTCCTATATTTCCATTATCAGCTGATTTCAAACTTCAAACAACTGTATGTATTTGGATTTCTATCTTTTAAGATAGGTTTTTGTGAACAACGACATATGTTGAAGTAAAAACAAAACACACTATATTAAATATTTTCAATGTTTCCAAATGTATTGTTGTAATTAACAAATGTTTAAATCAATTATTTTGTAAGACATTCCGTTAGTACAATAACATTTACTATAGCATTAATTTCGTGAGTATAAATAATTTTTTGTATTTTTTCACCGTCTTTCATTTGGTTAAACCAGATTAAATAAAAAAATTACAATAACTCAAATAACATTTTTTGTCATAACCTATTTTCATCATTATAATATTAATAACTATATTAAACCATTTGATTTATCAATATAAAATTAAAAATAATTAGGCCTAAAAGGTCATATTTTTATCTTTCTTTTAAAATTAAAAAATCTTAATAAATACAAAACATAAAATTGTAACAACTAGGCCTACAATTCAAAAAACCCATTTATTTTATAATCTAAACTGTATTACACTTCCAAATTTTATAATAACATAACTATATAATTAATTACTTCTAAGATAATTAATATATCAATATGAAATTAAAAACACTTAAAAGACAATATTTATATCTTTATTTTAAAATTAAAGAATCTTTATAAATACAAAACATAAAATTGTAACAGTTAGGCCTACAATTTAAATAAAAACTTATCTATTAATACTATTAATCTATTAATTAAACTTATTTAAATAATAACTTTTTTAAAACAGGTTATTGTACACAATGTTATTTTCTCGGGAATATTAATTAGGACAGAGATTTTGTATTGTTATAAATAAAAGAGGCAATTTTCAATTTATAAAATATATCATTTACCATATTATAAATAGGCCTAGCCTACTATTAAATTCTAATGTCTTTTTTTTTTAAAATTAGATTGTAACATATTGTTTTCTTAATTTTAAATATTATTATCTTAATGCAAGCTTTTATTGGTTTGTGTGTGTTGAAATATATGTTGGTTCAATCTAGGCCTAACTTAAAAATATTATTTGTACTAGCTGGACATCCGAATCAACTGTTTCATCAGTTATTTTATTAAATTGGCTGCTATGGTAATGAATGCCACTAGGTACATTCAAGAAATATGTATTGGTTCATCTTTCTAGGCCTAACCTAAAATTATATTTAATTTATTTTACCTACCTTAATGGCAACATACACACATAATTTATGTTGTTGTGCATATCTTTGGCATAGTACGTTTCTATTGATATTTATAAATTACATCTTTCAATAGTAATTTTTTAGTTTTTCATAATGTTGTTTATTTATTGATACTACAGCTGCTAGACACTGGGTTTAATGCCCAAAGATTTTTTTACGATTTTCAAAATAAATTTACAAATAATATGGAATATAAAAAATGTTTTTATCAAAATGAATCCTACTCTATGTTACTCTGGGATAGTGTAGCTTTTTATTTAAAAAAATGTTTCAATTGGTCCCATATTTCCAACATAAAAATGTTCAAGTATTTCCCAATATTCAAACCAATTATAAGAATTGCGATTGGCTGAGTGAACGAGTTATTCTTGCCTCCAAGAACAAAGACGTCTACGAACTAAAAAATATTATTCAGACTAAAATTCAAAGTGAGGTAGTCACATACAAGTCCGTCGACACTGTTGTAGAAGCAAATGAAGCAAATAATTACCCAACAGAATTTTTAAATTCACTCTATCTGCTAGGGATGCCACCACACTTAATGCAATTGAAAATCGGTGTGCCGATAATCATCTTGCGAAATATCAACCAGCCAAAGCTTTGCAACGGCACAAGACTTGCAGTGAAACAATTAATAAACAACGTCATAGAAGCAACAATCATGACAGGACCTTACAAAAATGATGATGTCCTCATTCCTCGCATTCCTTTAATTCCAACAGACATGCGATTTAAATTTAAGAGATTGCAGTTCCCAATTCGATTGGCATTTGCAATTACCATTAACAAAGCTCAGGGCCAAAATTTAGAATTGTGTGGCTTAGATCTAGAAACGGATTGCTACGTTAACCAGATAATCTGTATATATACACAAACAATGGAACTACAAAAAATATTGTGTACCCACAAGCATTGTTTAAATAAACATATTTTAATTTATGTCTTTATTTATGTCTTTTATTTATTTTCCATTTAACCAGATGAGCCATAGCAATGCGTGGCCGGGTACAGCTGTATATTAATTAGAGAGAGAATCACACGTATTAAAAGATATTATGAAAGATTGGAATACTTTAACTAAATTATATATTCGCATCAATGTTTAAAACGTCATATTTTTTTAACGCAACATATAAATTTTATGTTTTGAAAAACAAATATTTAAGATATTCAATTATGTTTTCCATGCAAACATAAATATTGACTACACTAATTTTACATTTGTATTTTCACTCAAATATTGCTCTATTATCATATCAAAAATGATAGGAAGCTACATCTGAGGTTTAGGTCTCTGTTATATCTCCTACAAAAGGAGTTTACATTAGATTAACTCTTTCAGTGTGCGTGAGCAGCATGTTGAATACCTTTAAATAAAATGTAGGAGGTGGTACTGCTACTTTCTGTGTCCTTATATTTTATTACGAAATAAATAAAAACTTACAATTTGTTAGTAATTTATTACAGTATTTAAACAGTGAAGAACCAAACTTCTTACATGAATATTTTAATTAAAATCTGAATCCACAGTTACACATTATTAATATTTACCTACATAATTAGTATAAGACTAAGCCAGTAGCAAAGTAGTAGTAAAGCGTACTACAAATATACCAATTTTTACAAACACCTCTAATAATAACCACTCGTCCACGGACTCCTAAGCACATTTCAATGTTAACTATCACAAACTTAATTAAGTTCCATGCCCTTGGTAACTAGGTTCTGCAGAACAATGCTGCTATTGTTCGTTGTTTTATTGAAAATTTACTATTTTAAAAAACAAAACTTGTCCACCTAATTAATTCTAATACAACTTGTAATGATTTGCCTCTCAGCTTAACTCTTCTTTATTTATGAAATTATTCAAATTTTACTTTTATTGTACAGTAATTGACTCTAATATTGGAGTCGTACCGTCTTAGGACAGTTTTCAGATACAGATATCTATATTAATAATCAGGAATAAGCTGGTAACAGTGGCCAGAGCACTAGACCCAATTTACTATACTTTAAAATTAATTATAAGTTGATTAAAAATTCCTATTTTTCATGAATTATTTTTTCAATTTTTAAATTCACAATCGTAGGTTGTATTTTCCTCAATGCTCCTAAAAAAATATTTTCTCATATCTTCCAACACAAAAATTTAACGATACTTTATTATCAATATTTCAATACAATTTAATACAATGTCTTTCCTTTGTATTCTAGACTATGATTCAGGCTAGTATAGACTACCAAATATAATTTTATTATCAATTCTTAAATAGTTAATCTAAATTTTATTTTAATTAAGAATTAAAATCGTATTAGTTTATTATTATTATTACGTCATATATCTTATTAGTTTTTTTCTTCCAGTCCGTTCACGGAGTCGCGGTCTAGATGATTCTAAAAAATATTTATCAAGCCTCCTTCGGCAGAAATTATGTATTGTATTATACGCGCAATTCGCTTGAAAAGTAGTATTTATTGGAAATAGGAACAGAAAGTTGCTTTCTTGTAGTTTTTAAATTTATTTTGTGTTTTTAGAATGATGTATGTATTCTTTATTCCTCCTCCAATAATAATAATAATAATAATAATAATGCGGATGACAAATGCGTTTTTTTATTATAATTATTTTTTATTAACACGAATAATCTCGCGAATTGGCTCGATCTGTCAGCTAATTTCGTTTAAACATGATATTTGTTTTTTACTGTATATATTATTTGAAGCGTCTCCTTTTAACGTGAATTTTGGAAAACGGTTCATGGATTTTGATTCCTTGGTTTATTTCTGAATATTAGAAGAGTCATTGATGTTTTAACAGTCTTTTATTTACCCACAAATTACTTTGGAAGTATTCACTATTGTTCAAAAAGTTGTTTTTCACACCTCGTTGATAAATAAACATTGATCTTGACTTTTGAGATAATATTAGATAGAACAAGTATTCCATCACAATATCTCACAAAAATTTAGTTTTCCCTATCAAAAGGGTTTCAACGACATAGTTTCCATCCTCAGTGACACATGAACTACAATAACTATAATAATTTTGACTATCGTATGCAAACATATTATTTTGACGATAACCAAGCTGCATCATTGTTCTGATGAGTTTTTCCGTTACAAGGATATGCTATTCATAGAAACAATAGAATACATCCCTTTTTACCTTCATAGGTATGAATAGGACGGAGTGAAAGAAGGATAAAAAACTGCTCCACTTTTCCTGTCTCATAGAATGTTACTTTGGCTGCAATCCAAGACAAGACTTTTATTACCTCGTCTGTGCTGCAACTCTGCTCTGCTTTACATTTTAGTTCGTATCTTCTAACCAATATTTTACATAACCTATTTCTGTGCCCATCCGACTAGAAATATAATGTCCCATTGCGGGAGTATCCCGCTAACTATATAGAAAACTTATTCTGATGACAAAACGATCAAAATCAATTTTTAAAGTTATAAAATACTTGTTAAATTTTTAAAATTTTATTATATAAGATAATGCTGTTACATATACATCTAAGTATACTCGACCAAATTTTATGAAGTATATAGATTATTTATAGTTTATGTAAACGAATAGAATTGATTCACTGTATAAAATTTATCACAAAGAAATCATAAAATTTGATTTTTGTTTGTTTATTTGGTCAATTAAAAAAGTGAAAAAGAAATTTAAGATTCAAGAATTTAGATTTTTTTATGAATTACTAGCATTTTCTGCACAGTATAAAATCATAACTAAAGAAAGGCATGCCACAAACTTAATACAAAATATCCCCCCTTTAAGATAAAAAGATAAAAATCAAAGTTTTGCACTATATACCAGGCATTATGCAATGTATAAAAAATCATAACTCTTCAAATTATGAGTTAATTTTCACATATATACAGATACAAAATATACTATTACAAATAAACTTTTAAATCAGCTTCTTTTACATGGTTTCATCAAAAGATGAAAATAAAAAAACCAAATTCAATCATAGATAACAGACACAGATTATTGAAATTGTTTTTATATATCGGTTACTCAGAAGTACTATTAATAATATATTTTAAATGTTTGGGATTTTGAAAATTTAAATTTAATGTTATTAAGTTGAAATTTGTTAAAAGTTTAAATAAATATGTATATCACACCCTAGACACAATGTACTTTATATAGCAGAGTTATCTCATTACTTATATACGCAAGTATATTTATATTATTAACATAACAATACAACACTCGCGCGGGTTATAGGTGTAGCACAGCATTGAAACCCGAGGGTGGGGAATGGGCGGGGCTTCAGAACTTTCCAGTCAACTAAAGCTCGAGTGGCTCAGTGTAGCGATGTTGATACTCGGGTGAAATAGATACTCGCAATACTCGGCTTCGAATGATATCAATACTCGTCTTATTAGTTCGACATCGAATATCTGCGCAGAATGATTATGCGCATTATGTATGTGTGTGTTATATTTCTATCTGTTAGACGTTAGACTGATCCACCAAATATTTATATCTTTAAGCAATATGTGATTAACACTTGTAATACATAATTAAATGTTATCCTGCCTCGACACAAAATCAGTAATTAAACGTAAGTACAATTATTACCAACATTAATAATTTAGTTATTATTTAAAATAAGTTAATTTACTATATTTTTTTATAAAGATGGTAACCTATAAATATTTATTTAAATATAAGTAATAACAATTAAATAATAATTTAATTTACTTTTATGTTAATGTTAAAATAAATGAATACTATTGTTATTTTAAATTGAACTTGTTACCGAATGTAAATAATTATAACTCAAAATCGTAATGTTTAATTAATGTGTAGTGAAAAATCAGCTTAGAAACTAATGTAACCAAAGTAGAAACACCGAGTATTTTTTTTTGGAATTGACACAACACTAACGAATATCGTTGTCCGAGGATACTCGCACACCGAGGATACTCGCAGTACTCGCACATTACCTCCTCCTTGTTCCTAGTTACGAGGATTTAGTCCGAGTATTTTAATACGAAACCGAGGATTTTAATATTCGGACTCTTCCGAGGATTTTGATACTCGGAATCACCGAGTATTTTAATTCGAACTCACACATCACTAGCTCAGTGTGCATTGGTACGTCACTGAATACATGTTTATGTTCATTTCGCTTTCAAAGTTAGGTGGGCTACACTTGTTCGCCGCGCGAGTGTTTGTACAATGACTGATCCAAAACGTGCTCATATGGTTGATAAGGATATTCTTGATGAATCGCAACATCTATTGAGTTCCGATGAATTTGGATTTTGCAGAAAGGGACAGTGACGATGGTGAAGCTGACAACTTAGAGGTTGAAGCGCATTCGCCGTATGATAAATAAGTCGGCAATCCAAATGACGACCTACAAAATTAAAACAAAAACGCGGATGGAGCTTTTTGGGAATAGAAGAAATGCCAAGTAAGGCTTTATCTCATGACATCACAGTGAGATGTTGCTTTTTATGTGGTAGAGCACGGAATAACATTGTATTACATTTCCCACAGAACGAATGACATACACTTAAAGTTAATTAAATCCTAGCCTACTAATTAAATGTATACGTTCGTTAATTATACTATATCGTAACCTCTCCTATAGGTAAAAGTTATTAGGAACAAGATGCAATAAAAGAAAGCAATGATGAGAAAATAATCATAAGTAAAACCGACCCAAGAGAATTTTGCTTTAAGACCGTAAGAAGGAAACTCATTCAGAGAGTTACAGATGTGGTAAATGATAAAAATTTGTAGACAAATTTATGAGAGGGTACAATTTGTTTTTTGTTTTTTTTATCTGGATTTCAAGCTAACAGCTGGAATAGAAGTGAACTAGCTTTTTCGTTACTTAATTTACAGATGAATCTGATGGATGAAATTTTGCTTGTTGTTATTCAAAAGGATATATATATATATATATATATATATATATATATATATATATATATATATATATATATTTAACGTTAATCATATGCGTTCGTCGCCTATCTGCTTGATGATTTTCTAATAAATCAATAAGATATAATTCACCTCACAATTATATAATTCCAGATTATCTTCTCTGTTACCAGAAAAGCAATAAACAAGAAATAAGGCGAAGTTAGTGAGCTGAGATGATGTTATTTGACTAACTGATTTCGTAATTTAATTATTAGAGTACCATAAAACGTAATCCCATTAATAAGAAATATCTTTTATCATGTCAAATATACTAATCTGACTGTATTTATGTGTCAAATAATTCATCCAAAAAGAAATTATCTTAATAATATATATGTCCAGTAATTAGTTTTATATATATAATAATTATTATATCTGCATACATCGATATTATATTTATTTGTACAAGAAAAAATAATTATCTCTTAATTACTCGTTCATATTTGTCTTGTTGGCTTCGTTTGACGTATTCGTTTGTTGGCTTACGTCTCTAGGAAAATAAATTACATGTAGAAAATCAGTAAGGTACTTATCCAGTTTGGCAATTAGTAATATTAATTATGTGACAAAGATCCACTCCTAATACTCGTGTTCAAATTCGCCATTTGTAAATACGAATTTGCTTAGCTTAGTGGTGCTTAGAATTATATTGGAAATTATATGGATTACCGTAATTGACATTGCTGGGATCTGTGATTATTTCATATAACACATTATTTCTGTAAAAAGTAATATTGTATCCGCTCATTGCTCGTATATTCAACTCAATTCTGGCAGCGTAAAGTCCGTAAATCGTAACAACTAGGTTACTTCAGTTAATATAACGCTCTCAGAATTAAGTGAGAAGTTTTAGTTTTATACTTATTCTGAAAAAAAAAATGTTAAAAGTGACATTCTCTCAAGATCAAATCAGTTACTTAAAATAATACTTCAGCAACGCTATTTTCAATGCAAACTCTTCGTAATTGTTTTTTATTAAATTTATCTCAGTTTTCTTAACTTATAGTAGCGACACTTGTTATTTGATCTAGTTGCTTTTATAACATCTTTGATATTACTATAACAACTCGTCTTGCTGTTGCCCAGGTATATATGAACTTTATTTATTTTTACTCTATCGGCAACTCAACTCTGATAGACTTTGAAAACCCGGATATGTTACTTATCCCATCAGGTACATTATTCAGGATAGGTATTTATATTCCACTTTTACGACTGGTAAATTTGCTTACGATGGGTGTTATTCTGTTATTTTTGTCAATACCGGTACTTCATAGTTTAGCTTCATTTTTATCTCGTTTTCATGATACTTGGTACGGTTTAGAGTGGTAAAATTTAGGATAAACAAATTCACAACATAAACGGTTTAAAATTCAGGGTATATCTCCAGAACGAATACAAATATCGATGCCAAAATTTTCAGAACGTTTTATGCCATTAATTTGTATTAAAATTTTTTTTCTATGTAATTTAATTTTAACAATTTTAAATGACGGCCCATTTGAAGCTGGTAAGATCCAAAAGATTCTTTGATAAATTACAAATTATTGCAAAATTTTAAAACGATATTTCAATTAGTTCTGGAGTTGGATCTTGTTATTTAAAAAATACAAAATAGCGAACAGACGGGAAATCGTTTATTTTAATTATGTATTTCGTTCCAAGAGGCAGTAAGAAGGTGTTAAATTTTGGTAAAATTTAACAAGCAAGTTTGGTTTTATATATAGTTGGAAGAGTTTGTAAGTTGTAATTGTTTTTATGATAACGTCTAAAAAAGTTTGACGTTCTGTATTGTAGTATGAAGGACAAATAAAGGTACACATCAAACATTAAAAGTAATTCCCGTCTGATCAGGTGATTGACGAGTTTGATACGATTGAATTTGTGAGGCCACTTTCATCTCTAATGCAAACCTGAAACCTTTACATTAAGAAATACGAAGAGGAGAAGGGAGGAATGCGGTTTCAACAAATAGTTTTCAGTTGTGATGCTAACTACCACAAAGTACCTTGGCCACTGTGGTCATAAATAGGTACCAATTTCAATTAATTGAGTGTGTTAAGGTTATCCAGACAAATACAACGGAAAAGTCATTGAGAATATAACCAAAACCAAAAAAGATAAAGTCAAACAGACGAGTCTAAATTAAGAATTAATCGTTCGAGCATTCTCCGCAGGGAAGAAAATCTATGATCTCATTGTAATTTTTCACTATTCTTTGAAAATAGGAATGTACTCATTATTGGCTGTGATACGTTTGGTGACACAGTAACCTCAGTTGCGACCTGGGATCACGATAGTTGGGTCTTTGGTTGTCGCCGGGGCTCACCACGCTACCAACCAGATTCAGGACACCATTTCATCCTGAAAGCAGTGGAGATCTGTAATCTCCTCGTCAGATCAAATGGCCTGGAATAGATCATGATTTAATAAGAGGTGTGTGATTGACTAAACGGCATGGCGCCTCAAAACATAATTAGAATAATTTATTGGATGCGCTTGTCAAAAATATAATGTTTAAACACCCTGTTTAATGGCGTTTGCGAATTTCTCGCAGAGCCTGGTGTCGAACTATCTAATTATTTATGTTTATAGAGGTGAGATATTTTATCCGGTAGGCTTAACTCAACTACTCATAATATGGTTTGGTGATATGTCCAGTTAAATTGTAATTATTATTTAAATTTCACAATAATATGTTGTAGTGTAGTTACTCATTAAAAACTGGTTAATGAATTGAGGTGTTGGGTCAGATGAGGTTACGGGATTTAAGATAATTTCTGGGAATGGGCAACACATTTTACAAAGTAATGGGTAAGGTTAGGTTACTGTTAGCCCCTCTACCATTACAAATCTCATATGGCTCGTAACCCTCAGGGGTTCACTTATAATGAATATAAAGTTAATCAATAATAAATATGTTGATTTTTTGGTGAAGTTGAAGAAGACACAAAAATCTCTATAGATATACAGAATATGTCAAAAGTCACTTGACGTCTCAGTGGAAGTTGTGCACATTGAACGATTGTTATTTTCAGAGTCGTATGGATAAAGTTCTTCCATATACATTTGGATGTCTTATTTTCTGTCACAGATATTAATTAATTTTTCAAACAAGACAACAGTATAATTCAAACAATTACTCTTTCGGTTGTAGTTAATTTTTTTGAAATGCTAATTAATTATTAAATTACATATTATGCAGCCATTTTGAATTTGTAATGTCACTGAGTTAGACAATAACATACGATACATTCATATTCACTATTCATAATATGAGAAATTTCGTCAAACTATACGAGTATATGAAAAGTACAAATTTCAACTTCCATTTTGAATTTTTAAGTGGTGAAAATTTGTTTTAATCATCATTTTATTAAAATTTTGTATTCATTTTTTCATTTGATCTATGTTAAATGATGGGGAATGAAATGAAATAGGCTAATTATTTTAACCAATTTTATCATAAATATACTAGTGATTATTTTAACATATAAAAGTGTAAATTCATTACTCGAGTGAACTAGGAATTGAGTAAGGGAAACAATTTATAATCGTTTCAACAGTTTGTGAAGAAGATTGAGGAATTAAAACTAAGATTCGGATTTCTGAATTCCCATTCTTTCTACAAATTTATTTCAAAAAAAAAAATCCAACTTCAAAATTAGCGTTTTATTGTGAAAAAAAGTCTTTTCTTTCATTTAGTGATTGTAAAATTAAAATTATTCAGAACTATAAGTACAAAATATTCTTTAAAAATGGTATTAATGTATAAAATTACATTTCGAAGTATTTACGCAATACAACCACATACTCGTATATTACAAATAACATACAATAGCCTGACATTTAATGTTGCGTAATATAATGGAAAAACTTTATTTATGCTCATGATGAAATGAAATATGTGCTCCGATAAAAGACAGACTATTTAAGAAGAGCCAGGAATAAACTAAGCTAAGTTAAATCATATTTAGTTTTCACAATTCCAACTACCATAAATTCAACTTCTTGTAAATAAAGGTTCCCGCTCGACATTACGTTTTTCCTTGATTATCTTTAGTAAATTTGCTGTGTGAGTACGAAACGACACTGAGAACCATCTCAACTCTTGTCTGTTTATCCGGAAATATAACAAACAATACTTTATTAATAACTTTACATTAAACAAAATATCTGTTTGTAACGATTAGTTTGTCATACTAAATAGATAAAAAGTATACACACTACGGTTTGAAGCTTAGAAATAAGAAGCATGTGCTGCCACCTAACTGCCGACTTCAGAACACGATTATCCAACTTCTACCACACTAAGGCATTCTGAACCAAAACCTACAAAATTACAACTATTCAATAGACATAATATTGAATTCTCACATTATCGTATATTATGGTGTTTCTTCTTACATATAAATTAAATGCCATTACCTATAAGAGGTTAAGATGTAAAGAATCTGATGTTTTTATAATGAATACGGTTTCGTACAATTAAATCATATGAAATACTAATATCAAATATTATTTTAGTTCAAAAACATTTTCTATTCCATAACATTTTACTCTCTTCTAGCTTAAAACATCTTTCTAACTTATTAGCTTAACGATCTCTCGTAAAACATAATTTTCTCTGCTCGGTATTTCTTATCCATAGGATTTATAAATCTTATGCAAGGCACGAGTTTATCCCTGTAGTAAAGTATACAAATCATTTTCGACTTCTTTGATAGCAACTACAACATTGGATGTTTTATAGTGATTTCACTGATTACTTATTTTTCTTTACGTGAAGTTTTTCTAATTGATCACGTGAAAATCTGTACAAGTCGTAACATCTAGTGAGAATAAATTTCCCATATTCTTGGTTATGGACATACAATAACTTACAATTAAAGCAGTTAAATGTGGCAACTGTTACAAAATTCAAATCAATATAAAAAAGCATCTAAGTAACGACTTGTCTGAAGTGGGAAGGTATCATCGTCAAACTGTAATGTAGGTGTGTGATTCAGCCTCCACCGTGAGTTCTGTGCTTACCTTATACGGACTGGGTAAAGGTTAGGTTGGCCTAGTACACATACCTCAGAGGAATGTTTAATTGTCAGTCATTTATTTATTTATATGAGTGTTAACAAGTGTATGAACAATATATAGTCTTCAGCTGTTAATGTTTCAAAACTTGTAAATTTACGTAAAATTTCAGAGGTAATGAATGCGATGAATAAGAATTGACCTTAAATTCTAGTGCAATAATCAATAACGACAGACTTTATTACTGCAACATATTAATACAAATAGTCCACCTTAAATATATTAATTTATTGTAAAAACCAATGGTATTAAAATAACATTTTGTAGTTTGTATAATGAATGCACAGATAATGATGTTCTCGTTTTCTACAGTAGGCTATATTATTTCCCCATTGTCTCATCTCTAACGACCATGACGCACGAAGGATATTGACGTTCAAACGTAAATGGAGAAGAACAACCTTTTTTTTTTCCTGTATATCAAGCAAAGTAAACAGTATTTATATTAAATGTGAATAAATAGTTTTAGTTTTCACTATTTATAAGTATCATACTATTATGTACCTTAGGATACACGAATGATATAAATAACTTTTAGCTAGTTAGTAAAAATGGCGTAATACTCATTGAACTGTTGCTTAATATTTTAATTGTTGTAACGAGTCATTTAATTCAACATGTTTTAGTAGTCTTAATTCAAATTTATTTTAAGCCTAATACTTTTCTAAATATAAATTCTCAAACATTCCAAATTGATTAAAAATCTTTCTATGCACAAATTATCAGCACATGCTTACTTTCTGTTCTTATTTTACTAACGGTAAAATAAGTTTATATTTACAAAGGCGTTTTGCACCAACTTTTGAATGTAAACTCCTAGTAGTTGTCAGGGATACTGTCTTAGGTTAGGCCTATCTGTTTGCTTTTACATTCGATCATTCTAGCCTGGTTGTTGAAAAGCTGATCCTAGTAACGATAAAGTAGTTGTATAGAGTGCTCATACTTCTCTGCTGGAAACAGATACTTCGTCAAATCAAAATCGTAGACTAATCTGTTGTCCGTTGGTCCACGATGCCAACATTTAAGACGTTTATTGAAAATAGGTTTTACCCACCGCTAGTCACGTGACCGGATGATTGTTAGTATTATGTCAAAAAGTAGAACATGTTCAAATTCTGTTAATCTGACAAACGCTGTTTGGTGTTGTGGCAGTTTGCAAGTAGGAGATAACAAACTTGCCTATTGTGACCTAGGGCCGACTCGTTCAGCGGTGCTGCTTCGTTGGTTGTATTTAGAACTACATCGAATTTCGCATTTGTATCTTGTTACAATTTTCTTTTGTCACGTCTATAAAGTCAATATAGATCTGAACTGTCTGATACTTGGGGTTTGGTAAATTTAAATCATTATTCAAATGTTCTTGCACCGATTTGAATTAATATTCTCGTTGTAGGTGTTTATTATCAAGATTAGATTACAGATTTATAAAATTAGGTTAGGTAGTTCTTAGACTAGTATTTTCATAATTATATATATACATAGAATAATATACACTTTTTTTTAAAACGCGAACGACAATTATTAACATACTTATTATACTTATTTTGCATCAATTTTGATATGAATAACTTTTGAGAGTAATGATCAAACATAACCTTACTTTTCGAAAACCTAATTGAATACTTTTATACTAAAAGCATTTTACTTCACCTCTATATCCAATGGTGGTATTTAATTGGCATATTGCACTTCATGTAATACTCCTCATAATTGTCATTTCCGGATAAGTACATTCGCCCTACAGCCGGAAGTTGTGTTTGTTCACTTTATTTTCAACACCCAACTACTTAGTGAACGCCAGTTCCCAGTCCATGTATATGAGCGTTTAAAATATACAGGTTGGTTACTTTAAGATGGCCGAAAAACGATCTCTAAAACGTTAAGAGACACAAAGAACTTTAAATGGAGAACTTCCCCACTCTTTTATGTGATTATCTGACATATTATATTATCTGAATTAGAAACGTTGCTGTCATTTTTCAATATGGCAGTCTATATATTTTTTTTAAAAGCAAAATAATTGTTTTATGTTTTTAATAGAACATGTAATTGTACATTTATAGCTTGTACATTTATAAGCTTCTGTTCAATTATATATTGATATGCGTTAGCCCGTTAGTAATGGCTATTCATTTTGCCATTAACTTTAAAGGTAGTTACATGATCAAGCCCTTCACTTGATTCGCAGTTATTCCAATATAATTTCACAAAATTCTACTTACCTGTCTAGATGGTATTTTTTTAACGAGCTACGTTACGTTTTGCTAATCTGAGTGTATTTAATTACCTAAATATACCCTGATTTTTTTAAGTATACCACGAGAAGATTATCCCCAAACATGAATTTATCAGTCCAAATTCACAATTTAAAGGAAGTCAGTTTTGATCATATTTAGATATTTGATATTTTTATTCTTATAAAAATAATAACACTTAATTTTCAACGTATTGTGGAATTAATATGCACAAACACAACATAAGTTGTGAACTAGTTGTTAAATCTGAGTGATATTGGTGGCACAAATCAAAATACATAAATACCTCAGTTGAGTTACTTAAACAGAACAATACAAAGTTTTAATAATTTACCATAAAATTAATGATAAATTTTATTAATATTATTTAATGAAGAACGTAACTTATAATAACTAAACTCTAATAATAATTCTTAACTAACGCTGTTTTTAGATGCAACGAGCTTACCTGTTCACCACATTTAACAGAAACGTGGATAATTAACACCATAACCGCTCAATGATTGAAACCTTTAATGTTTTAAAATAAGGATAATTTGATCCAGGTGTAATATATTGTACATCAACTTTATGATCTGGTAAGACACCCATCAAAACAATTTTAAAACACAACCCCCCCACACAAAAAAAACCTTGTCTTTACACAAGTTCCACACCCCGCCCTCCTATTGTAATGACCTGACCTGACGGTTATGACAAGACAATAAAATTATTATTTTACTGGCGTCTCTGTAAAGGGGTTTTCTCTGCTTCTGAGAGTTATTTAAATTAAATTTGTAACATTTCAAAACCAGGTTTTATAGATATGGAAAATCAAAATTGAGGTACACACTCATGATTTATTGTTCAGTTTATTTTTTAGATTATTTTAGACATTAACGACCTATACTTTTATCTTATAAATCTTCCTAATTCAATCTTCAAAGTTAAGACACTCATTTTGATCTTTATCATTTTATTGTGTTTCTCGTACAAAATCTTTCAGACTTTGAATTTTATATTAATTTTAGAATTTTGCTATTTTTTTTAATTTCATTAGATGTAATAAAATTATGGGTATCCTAACATTATTTAATTAGATCAGTTTTATATTACTAAAAAAAAAAGACACAACATGTGTTGACTGGCACTTAAGAGAAGTTTGTTTACTGTCGACTCCTGCTTACAAACTGACAATCTGTTATTTGGGAGGCTCGTTATATATCTTTATATTGTTACATATCTATGGACTTAGGCTGGCCTTCCCTGAAAAATGGCGTCAAGTGTTTTCCCAATTTCATTTACCTGTCCGCCCATAAATGTCTAATTGATAAAAACTGTCACCATCATATAGTACGCATGAAGTTTGGCGATTTTATGTAAATTTAGTTAGGATTATATCAAAGTCTAAGTATCACATTACTTATGATCTGGTTTCTTTAAGGTTAAAGAAAGTTAAAAGTTCAAGAAACATTACTTGTACTATATCTAAATCCAAATCGAAATCATTACACCTTAAATTTTAAGACACTGTGAATATATTTTGTATATATACATTTCTTCTAAGGAATTGCAGACAGGTTATAAATTTATTCCTATCTATAAATTATAAAAATGTAATCAAAAGTGCATAGAATTAATTAGCTTAAATTTCGTTTATTAAAACTTAGTCCTAGCACAAAGAATGATAAGACATACTAATAAACAAAAACAATCTAACAAATCTTTATTACTTTTATATAAATCATATAAAAAAAAAATAAAAAAAAAAAAAAAATGTTAAGTGTTTTATTGTATCATCGTTTTATACAAAAGGTTGCACATATATATGTATAAGCTATATACATCTCATATCAAGTTTTATTACATTCGGTTCCTCAGAAACTGTTTGAGGAAAGACATAGAATGGCATATGATTTACTCTTCCGTATTTTAAACTAATCATTCAAAGAGTGACCCAGTTTCGATGTAAGATGAACGTACCGTAACTACTCTGTCAAAGAATGCTTTTTGAAATACAAAGGATTTGGTATTGCCACTCATCATTCATTACATTATTTTTTTAAAGAGTGATTTGAGTTGGAGTAATTTCAATTGATTGTCCCTGTCTGGATAATCATTCATTTATATTCTAGACCCACATAAATTACTGTTTTAAAGAAATACTCACATTTTGTTGCCATTTATCAAATACATATTTCTTCATATTATCACTAACTTACGACTAACTACATTGTATTACAAATCTATATATAATATACAAAACTTATTCATTAAAGTATAAAAAAAAATTATACATATTTATTAAAAAATTGCAATTTTATTGTCTCTTTTAAATATATCTTTATCAAATCATAGTTCAAATAATGAATATTCTCTTTATTTAAGGTTAATATTTATGGTAATGATAATTTTGAAAAGTACATATAACAATTTTTAGAAATGGTGTTTAAGCAAAGTCTTAAAATTAGTAAATGCATTTTTTTAAATTACCATTGTTAAATTCAGACACATAAGAGTTGTAATATTCTGTTCTTGCTTTGTTCGATTATGTGTTTTCTTTAAGGAAAATTACTCTGATGTGCACTTTATCCCAATTACAACCCATTAACCCGATTAGTTCAAAACGTAATTGTGTGCTTAAAAATCAATTTAAATAGGCTTAGAACGATTAAAGATACTAAATTTAGCAGAAAGTTACATACCAAAAATTTGTGGGTTAAGAATATATAAATTTTCATTTTAAAGTTTCAAAATTGCGATCATTAAAATTTTTGCTTCTTAAATTATTAAATTTATATTATATTTTTTAAACTTCAATTGGCCGCCTATGTGAAACCGTTACGTAAGAAATTATGAGATCATTGAAAATAATTGCAAAAAAGTTTGGAAAATTTGTGTTATGATAAGTTATCTCTATTAAATCTGGAGATGTGAAAAAACAATAAATGACAGACAGACCGAAAAGATTGTTTTAGCACATATGATTATGTATATATAAGATATCACTTTAGTAAGTAGACATCCTCTATATTTTATTCGTATTAATTATATAAACCTTAGGTGTATTAATATTTTGATTGTGTGGGACAACTACTTGACTGCTGTTATCTAGTACCCCCTTTCAAATCTGGCGCGAGGGGGTGGGTAAAATGGTAAAGAGTGTTGAGTGACGCCTCATTTTAAAGATCTATTAAAAAAGAAGACGCTTGATGAAAGTAGAGTTAAATAATCTCACCTCGTTTAAAAATGACAACAAAAAGTACCAAATTAGGAAAATATGAGGATGTACGAAGGACATTGTTCTAACTAATAAAAAATAAATAAAATCCCAGTTTTATTGTTAACTTCAATTAAACGGCAAAACAAAATTTCATGAACCGTGATGTTATCTGGGAGGGGGGAGGGGTTGAAATAATTATTTGAAGAAAGTGTTTCTAGTGACACCAAATTTTTAAGATCTTTTCAAAAGAAGATTATTGGCAGCTGACTAGGTATTATTGAAAGTTTCTTGCAGCTTCACAAGGAAATACCTGTGGAGTTATTCTAATTTTACAGGGAAAGAGGAAGATCAGCAAAAGCAACTGCCAGTCGTTTAAAGGAAAAACCCTCATCATCAGTGTGTATCTAAATTACGAACGATGTTTCTTCGAACTGGAAGTGTTGAGGACGCGAAAAATTATGGTCATCTTAAAGTTGATGAGTTAACCAAATTTGGAATTATTACTGAAATAAAATGCAGTAAGATAGAGATATTGCTCGCATAAACAATCTAAGCCGTTGTGCTGTGTTCAATACTATTATACGTTACAAGTTTCATCCATACAAAGTCATACTTACACAAGAGTTAAGCGATGATGATTTTGACAGAAGAATTAAATTTTATGAAGTCAAATCAGAAAGAATAAACAAAAGAATCTTTTCTACAAACGAAATTTTGTTCTAAAGTGAAGGTAGTTTAATAGTAATGTGAACAAGTACAACATCTATTATTGGGCTCAGGAAAACCCGCATTGGTTTCGATAAGAACACAGACAACATCCTTTAAAACTAAATGTTTGGGCTGGAATACTAGGGAAAGCCATCATAATACCCTTTTTCGTTGGTAGTAATTTTAGCGGTGAATGATAGTTGCAGCTTTTGCATTGTGAAGTTATCACTGTTGTTAAAAATGTTATTAAATATCAGATGGGAAATGACGGGGACTAATTTCAAAATGAAAGATTATTTTACCAGCCGTCTTATTGATAGTCCACATTTAATTAAATCAGCGATTTCCCGACCATTGGATATGTGGAAGGGATTCTATCGAGTGGCCAGCCAGGTCACCTCATTTGAAGAAATAGGATATTTTGCTTTGGGGATATTTAATGTCAGTTGTTTATGCCACTAAACCAATTTCCCTCTAGGGGTTAAAAGAAAGAATTCAAAATGAGTGTAGATGAATCAGTTCTGAAACTCTGACTGAAGTGAGGCATGAATTTGAAGCTGGACATTAACTTTTTTTGTAATCAAATAAAGGAAATTTCTAGCAAATTCTATAAATTTAAGTTAAATATTTTGTATTTATTACTCGTTCCGAATCCTTTTTGTTAATTAAAACAATTTACTAACTTTATCTTACAACAATTCTAATTTAGAGTCTGAGATTTGTTATTAAAAAACCAATAACAAACTGAAACATATAGATATTAAATTTAGAAAAATAATTGTCATTAATAAAGACTTTGCATCTCATATCTATCGCACCTTGCATTACCCAAATCACGTAAAGATATTTCAGCTGTGTTTGATTATGTTATTATTGAAAAAAAATTGTAGCGATTATTATTTTATCATATGGACGTTAAACATGATAGGTTACGTGACCGTATTTTCATAAAATAATCCCTTCCCCTCCATAAAACCAAAACCAAAAATCTCGGTTCATTCCCATTTGTTTTGCAGTTCAATTGAAGTTATCATCAAAAAAGGGAGTGAAAAAAAAATTAATTAGAACACTGTCCGTTGTAAAACCACATTTAATTCTAATGCATCTCTTTTTTTCCGCCATTTCTAACATTGTGGTGAGATATTCTAACTCTATTTTTGCCAATCACCCTCTTTACAATATATCTTTAAAATAAGGTGTCTTTCGAGCCCTTTACTATTTGAAATGTTTTAGTTACCCCCTTTTCGCCCCATTTGGAAAGGGGGTACTAGATAACTGTAGGCAAATAGGTGTCCTCATATTCAAAATATAAATGCCACACACCGCATGTACAAATAATCAATACAATGAAAATTATAGAGGGTGTCTAGTTACTAAACTGACAATCTGTATATATATTTATTTATTTAAATGTTCCTTATCACCTCCTGATGTATTCGAATACATTATTACCACTCAGTGTATATTTTTATAATGTGATTAAGGTTATACACGAGATTGGACACACTCCCCACATGTTTTCCATAACTAATATTAAATTATAATTTACAGCAAATAAATATCTCGTAAATATTAAAATTGTTAGTTTAGAAATGCTCACATTTTACAAACTACGAATTATCGTTACTTCTTTTTTTGTTATTACTCATCTGGGTTTTGATTGTTAGGTGTTATATGTTTTGCTTCTTTTATCTTAACCTTGATGTATTACTTATTCTTATCTTCGAAATGGCTCGATATTAGAATTATATCGAATAGTATTATTTCCTGGTTTGTTTAAAAACCCTCTGAATCTTCCTAAAGGTTTTTCTTGGATATTAATTTGATTAAACTCGTCTATGTTACGGAATTTGTAACCAATCCCTGGAAATTTGTGCGATAGCTTTTCCTTAATTATGACTTCAATTTCTTCCAACATGGCGTTGAATCCATTAGCTGTACTGATTCTGTGCGTGTTAGTTAAATTCATTTTACGAAAAATGTCTTCTACTCTGTAAAAAAATTAAAAATCTGTCTTCAGTTCCAATTTTTTCCTCTATTAATACACCTAATTCAAAAGAAATTTTAGAAATTAATTATTTGAAGCAATGGGAAATTCACAAACTTTTAAAATGGTTTGAGTATATATATTTCGTATTTATATTATTGATCACATAATATAGCCCTCTGCAATTACCATTAATAAACGGTGTTTTACTGTTAACGTTTGTTCTAAAGTTCTGATAGTAATAATATTTGATAGGAAATTTGCGGTTTAAAACAATTTACTCTTGATTTTTTAAAGAAAAATTACAGTTTTGTAGTAATTTTCATTTATATAATTTTTTTTTATCTTACCAATTTGTAACGTTTATAGGAAAAAGTAGAATATATTTCCAAACTAAGTCTTTAAATATGATAAAGACTAAGGACTTTGCAAAACTTTAACTCAATCGGATAAAGTGAACTAGATTTAAGACTTTGTCCAGCATCTTTGATAAGAAGGAATCCTTAAATCATTGCTTGTATTCAAAATTTTATTCATAACTTTGTTAAGTCAATTTTAGTTCATTTTGTTTGTTGTTATTACCACATAACATGGTATTTTTTGATTCGCTATTACATAGACTAAATAAAGTACACACGATTAATGTAATGAAAGAATACAAAATTTACAGGATTCAATTAAATAATCCGTACAATGTTATAATGGAGAATTAAACTAAATTTCAATTTTAATATCTTTACGACTTTAAATTTACAAGATTACTTCAATCAATATTACGAAAATGATATGTTTCAAACAACTCTTTTATTAATTATAAAATAATTATAAATCAGTGTTATAGTCAGTACCATAACTGCAATTGGTGTAACTATATTTATTAGTAAAATTTATAAGGCGAACAATAAACATCAATGTTTTTATATGATTTCTTTCGTGTTGTGTGATGTAAAGTTTGGGATATTTTATTCATAATTAACTAACCTGGCTCCATATAAGCAGCCAAACATGTGTCTAATTATTACTAACAAAAAAATATATATACCTAACAAAGTACATATGTTCACAAATGAATACGTATCAATCCAATGATTTATGATTGTTTAACCAAATATAATTATGTTCTACAATTATGATTTACAGTCAAAAAATATATATATTAGATATCACAGACAAATTAAAATAAAATGTCTATAAAATTTAAGAGAACCTTTATTATTTTAATTCTAATTTTACTTTAACTAATATTAGTAAATATTAAATATAAAATAAAATGTATATATTAAATTTTAATAATAAAAAGAGGAAATTAAATAAAAGCAATGTTACTAATTCTTACATATATTTCCATGAGTTTGCTGGTCTTTCAGTTCCAACGTAATGTAGGTTGTCAGGAAAATCAATAAAGAATGTGAAATCTGGTTTAAGTAGGTCTTCTGGCCAATGATAAATTGGATGTCCCTCTGGAGGTGGTACTTCATTAAACACTTTGTATAACGCATAAGAATGATGCTCAAACCAGTATCTGAAATATAAAAAAAAAGTTTTTAACTTTCGTTTCTAAAAAAATCCATTCCCAAATAATTGAATACAAATAATTAACGTGAAGCAAAACATAATATGAATATATTTGGAATAATAGAAACAAATTTACTTATAATTAATTATTTTAGCACACAATTGTACAATTTTCAATATTTTCTAATTCAATTTAGGCTGTTACATATTATATATATATATATATATATATATATGGAAACGCTCATTACTTATTAATCATAATAACATGTATATTATTTGATTTAAGTGACAATTTACTTTAGACATCTTTGTGTAAATTTACTGCAAACAAAATATAAATAAATTATGGTCAAATTTAAGAAAATTTAAAAATGTCCAGTTCAAATGAAGTTACTTAACGGCTTGTAATAAATGTTGAAGTCGTTAACAGTTTGAACTGGAAAAATGGTTTAAAAACGGAGACAACTGTTCATAATGTCATAACTTTTACCTTTTTATTCCAAATAGGTAATACTATATAATATTAATTATAAAACTTTGTTTCACACATGGTATTGTTCATAACAATTAGGTATTTATTAAATAATGAAAGGTGAAATAAAATTAAACTAATGACATTAAACCTTTTAAAATAAAACAAATACAAATAATACTTTTTTTAAGTAAAACAACATACTCATTTAACTTTCAGAAGATTACCATGCTAGAGCCTAAGTCTTATACGTCATCATTACATTAAACTACAGACAATAAGCTTAAAAACTAATGTAACATGAACAGAAATATACAACCATATCCTAACTATAAATAAATAAAAATACACAGTAATTTCAAACCGATGTGAAATACAATACTTCATCAGTTTTAATTAAGAAATAAAACCTTTCAATTTATTAAAATGTATCCTATTAAAAAAAATAACTGTATCGGAAACACTTCACAAAATCTATTACAAATATAATATCGTATACCTACATAACAAAATTATAAAATATATACTAAACAAAAGAATAAAATATAAAACAATTATCAACACGAATAAAACCTATTTTTAATATATTGTTGTTGTTTTTTTAATTATAGAGTTTGTAATTATCGGCTTTATATTTTTTCAATCTGTTACGAGTCTTAAGAGCATTGTAGAGGAAAAAAATCTTTGAAACCAATTTAAAAGGTTGTGACACATCATAACTAAAATTTTAGTTCAATTTTGCTATTTGTGGAAATCGATTCATACACCTGTTTCCAATCATTAATAATAACATCTTTATTATTACTGAACAAGTACCAAATAAACTGAATCAAGAAAACTGTTATGCTACATATACTTCTATTATAATAAAGAAAAAAAATACTCCTATTTTGCATAAAAATACATGTAAACTAATCTGATGATATTTCCATTCAGATGGAAAATACTCTTAAGCATTATATACTATGCCTACCCATTTGTAACAACAGCGAAATAATTCCAAACTCTTTTCGTCGAAAGAGCCATGGCGTATGTAGACAGGGTGAAATACGCCCTGCGTTCGATGGAACCAACTGGAAATAACCCACGAAGTGGCAGGAGGCATCTCGGCGGACTTTCTAAATAGCTTGCACCCAACAGTTTTGAAAATCTTCTTGCAATTATTTTCCTACCTTTAATCACATTGTTTTATGTACACTCATGCTACACCAACAAATAATATTTTATTGAAACATTTTAAAATTGTATTTATTTATGATATAATACTGTTATTTATTGTTAATATATGATAAGAAACAATTTATGAAGTCTTATAAAACAATTCATATATAACAATAGCCGTTTTAGGTACAGTATTATCACTATTATATCATCTGCACATATCTAAAATATATTATTAAATAATATATAATATGTGTTTCTATCCGTGGGATTGAATTCAAAAAGGTCTTAGGTCAGTAATAGCTTACACTTGAATGTAAAGCTTGGATTCACTTAAAGTTTCAAATTTATGTAATCAGAAACATATGTTTTGAAATGAAAAAAATATTGGCTATTTTTCGTGTTTTTGTTTTGTTTTCTATTAGTGACTTTTCACTAATAAGTCTACTAAAGTCAAACATTCGAATTTGAGCTAAGCATTAATTGATAGTATAGAGCTTATTATTCTTAAAAAATACATGATTTATCACATTTCCTCATAAGGGAAAACTAATATCTATAATAGATCAAGTAGATGGAATTTTAATTAAGTTTTAATCCTATATAATCAGTGTTATAATAAGTGCTAAATTATAATATTTCTTAGTTTCTGTGTGAAAGGAACAGTTATCGGTGTAGGTTTTGAAATTGATGAAAATCCTTACTCATTTTTTAACAAACAAACAGCTGCAACAAAACAAAACGTTGCACAATAATTACGATTATGTAACTAATAATTATTTTATAAGTATTTATATCTTATCATAGTCCAATAAACTGTATTATTTTATTATACTGCTTACAAAGATATCATTTTTAAAACAGTTTCAAATTTATTTTACATAAAAACCGCAAACTAAATACAAATATCTAAACTTACTTGTACGGTGATTTCCTTCGAAAACTATAAATGGTTTACGAGTAGGCTCCGGATTAGGAAGTCGTCGATTATACCGGCATTCATGATTATAAGCATACAATAACTGACGTATACTTGTTACATCATTGTGCTATAAAACAGACACAAATTAACATTTTATATGGTTACCACTTTTATAACTTTGAAATTGTAAATACATTTAGATGAAGAATCTGTATAAAATAAACACTGAGCTTCAAAATAAACTACACGTTCTCCATAAATTCATCTGGAATTAATAGGAAAAATTTAGTCTTAAAAAAATTTCTTTTACTTTAAGTATGTAATCTTTTATAATCTATTTTCTGCCTATGACCCATACTTATTAACAAATTCATATTTCACCTTCTAATACATATATACGGATATTTTGTGGCTAAATATTAATACGATTACGTTGACCTGTAGGATTGATGAAGTGCCAAAGGAGATTTTATATTTTTATGAGAAGCTTCATATTAGCAATTTACAAGTACGTTTTGTCATAATAAATTAATAAAGTTATACGACTTAAAAAAAATTATTTTTGAGTATCATTAGACGGGTTGGCTTGGTAATGGGAGATAAAGTTAGTCTCTAGCATATTTGTTTAGTGACTACAAAGTGAAGTCAGTTCCTAACTTTTATACTTAGAAATTAGAAGTACAATTTCAAACTGTTCAGCATTTGTTCTCTTGCTGTTATTTTAAAAATCATTAAAATTGCACTAAATTTTAATATAATTTTTGATCATCACTAAATAAAGGTTGAGTAAAATTACAATAAAAATGTGAGTCTCAGAATGATGTAATTATTTTATTTAAAATAATAAAATATGTTCTTATAGAACCATGAAGAAATAGGAACTCTAAGTGACGAATATTAGTTTGAAAAGAGCTGTGATATTATATGTAAAATAACATATTTATGTATTAGCGTATTATGAAATTTAATTTAATATATAATTTATAATGTATTTTTTAGTTACAAGAGAGTTTTTTGTTAATGTAATCTACTGATGTGAGTAGTATAAATTGTATTTTGTACCGTCATCCAGATGGAAAAAGAGAGCAGTAACATGGTTAATAAAAATAATAGAATCATAAATATCATGTTTAAAAGATAGCAAATTTTTGGGGTTGTTGTTTTACAAATTTTGTGAATGTTTCAACCGTCAGTATATGATAACTTTAATTTTGTGAAAAAAGTACTTACAGTTACGTTAAGTAAGTAATTCATCAGTTCTTTATGACTGCAAAATAACAAATCTTTATTATTTGTTCCACAAGCTTTACCTGTAAATATAAAAACAATAAGATATAGTAATAGTTTTGTGTATATTGTTATTTATGCAATTTGAATATACAGCTAATAATTATATAATATCTATGCCATTTTGTAGAGTACTGGATTAAGTATGTAAAATAAAAAAAAATCACCAAAACAAATCTCTAAGTAATTTTCTTATGTGTTCTATAAAAAATAATATAATATAACCTTTAAATGTCACTGCGTGTACATATTTCCTTAAAAAAAAAATGCAGTTTAATTTTTTACATGGTTATACAATATGTTTGTTAAAAATACATAATTACATTGCATATAATGACAGTTTGTAATGCATAATACAGGATAAGTGAGGTATTTATGGATATAATTATCACCAAAATATAATATATTTTAACATGTTATTCTACTTTCATTTATATAGTTAGTTATAATCACCTTTGTGCAATTCCGTATATAAGATTTTAAATTTTATTTCATGTGTTATAACTTACCATTGCATTTTAAGTCATAATCCAAAATGAATTATTAATTTGTCGATATGATTTATGGACATGTACCAAGATCTTATAGTTGCGTCTTATAGTTTTTAGTACTATATTATATCAATTTTGGACAATAGGAACTAATCTGTTAACATTCTTAATAACTAGATTACAACAACAAATCATCTGTCTTATTCGATTTTTTATCAAACAGTTCATACTAAAAATCGTAAAATAAATTGAGAAGAAACTTACAACATTGTGATAATTTTTTAAACCATGTATATGTTTGTGTGACTTTTATGCTAAGTCAAAATATACAATATAAAATTCATATTTTGGAAATAAATAATACAAAAGACCACAAACCTACCTGTATCACATCTTAATGCAATTAGGAGAGTAAGTACCAATATAGAACTAATAAAACCAAAACAACCGTTACTTGACGATAACATAACGCGGCCTAAAATAATTGACAATAGTGTAATATCTACCGTATGATTTTTAAATGAGTCATTTTTTGAAGAGTAATATTTCACTGATTTAAATATAAGTTATTTGAGACCTGAGAGTTGTGGTACATATACATGCTAAAACTAATATAATTAGTGAGGAAATGTTTATTTTAATATTAAGATCCCTGTATTTGCGTCATTAAAATGTTACACAATCGAGATGTTCACATTATCAATATCCAATGATTATTTCACGAAGTACAGACGTATAATCTTCAAGAGGTTTGTCTTTTATGTGTTTAATATTATAAAACTAACTTTTTGAAATTAGTATTAATGGATTTCATAAATACATTAGGAATAAATATTATGATTGTTTCGTTATGAAATGTTAATTAATTATCAAATTAAATCATACTGTGGAATGAGGAAAGAAAAACATAACACGAAATGAAGGTACAGTATAAATATTTCCTTTTACTGTAGAAAATAATAATTATAATTGAAAATCATTTATTTGTAATTTAGTTTTACAAATATCAAAATTTATAATGGTGGCAGAGTATAACTTGAAGTGTTCAATATAATGGCGTGACTGAAAAGTAAATTGATATCTATATTTTTCCATAAATCTTGAAAGGATATTCATTTCGTAAATAAGTTTTATTTGAAATAAAAGGATTGATTTGTTTTTTTATAATTTATTTTACCTTCTAGGATCTCAAACTTTCTTCAAATGTTTCATTACCACGTGAAAAATTTACATGGAATACATATTTATTACATTTATTTATGGTGGTTTTCTAAATTGGAATTGGCTAATACTAAGACCACATTTAATAATTCATAATCTCTTAAAAGTATTAAATACACACACACACACACACACACACACATATATATATATATATATATATATATATATATATATATATATATATATATATATATATATATATATATATATATATGTGTGTTTGTGTGTGTGTGTGTGTGTGTGTGTGTGTGTGTGTGTGTGTGTGTGTGTGTGTGTGTGTGTGTGTGTGTGTGTGTGTGTGTGTGTGTGTGTGTGTGTGTGTGTGTGTGTGTGTGTGTGTGTGTGTGTATGTGTTAAAATCACAAAATATAACTTAAAAGTAAAAAAAAATAAATGTAAAACCTCCAAATGTTTTATACAATAAGTGAAAAATAAAAATAAAACATATTATAATTTTGGTAGGAGAATATGAGATCTAGTAAAAGATAAAGAAATTATTCAATTATTTTATAAATTATTAAAAAAATATATATTTTGTACTCAAACCGTTAAATACATTTCTATTAAGGAATTTAAAAAAAATACTATCAGTCCTCGGAGATAGGCAATCAAAGCTAGATGATTGTATAATTTGTTTCAAGCTATTACGATAAGAACTTGTGGATGTAAACTATCAATGATCGGATAATGTTTAAAGTATCATTAAATTGCTCTGATAACATAAATTACAGATTATGATGGGTGCTTGATATCAACCTAAATATGAAGACATGTTACATCTGCAGTCCAGCTCTCTTTAAGATTCTGTGTTTTCATTATTTATATTTGCAAAACGGAATTTCGAGTCGTCAACTAGGTTTGTTAAACATTCTCGGCTAAAAACAATTTCTAACTTTAAATATTAGTTTGGATGTTTATTGGACTTTAATTCTTGAGACATATTTGTATATTTTATTTAATAGTTTCTTAGGTGTAAAATCTCTTATTTTGTATTTGTCTTGCTGACCAAATATTAGCAGTCTTTTTTTTGGATTTAAATTTATTTTTAATATTTAGCTATTATATTATAAATAATAATATTTATTTCATATTATAAATCCCTCATAAAAATATTTCTCTATAATTGTTCGAACACATGTTGATTAGAATCCAATCACGGTACAGGTGTCCAGTATTTTTTAATTCTTTATAATTATATATTAAAGTTTCTTCCTATATCAAGAAATCAATATTATTATTTTATCAAGTATAGCTAGATCATAAGTTTATTACTTTTATATTGATATCTAAGTAATGTATAACAAGTTTGTTTAATTTGTAATAATTGACATTACTGTTCGATTACTATAATTTCTCAAAATTATTGAAAATTATCATTCACTTAATCTTTCTTTTTAACCTGAATATTAAATTAATAATTACAAATTGTACATTTAAAATAGACCTACATTTGTTGCAGGTATCGGTAAACAGAATCCTAACCAGATCCCAATATTCTATGACTTGAATTCTATATTGGACGTATTTCATAGTCAACAGGTAGATTACAATTTTGAGAGTAAATATTGATTTCAGTATATAAATGTTAATAGTTTGGTAATTAGATGATTGGTAGTTTCAATATTACTCTATTCAATTTTAATTAAAAATATAAACAGAGAAGGCAAGTTGTTGTAAAAACAGCTAATTTTTACTCTTGCAATGTACATTTCAAATTTAATAATAATTTCAAATAATATACAAATTATATATGGAACACAAGGAATTGCACCTAATATAAACGAAGCAAGACATTTATTTATTTATTTATTTTTACTGGCATATTCAGCTCGTACTATTGTTAACTCTTTTTTTGTAAATTTATATAACTATGCATTATATTTCATGAGGCATTTGAACATTTCAGAGTTTTCTTCATAAAAAGAACCAATAAAAACTGTCATTAACCTTTAGTCACGTTCGAAATTACAACTGTATTACTATCTAAATTATGTGTATTTGAAGAGAATTGGAGTCTATTAAAATGTATGCAAAATGACACTTTATTTTTTACCATAAATTTGGATAAAACTGGTAACATTAAATATATAGTACATTAAATAGTGGATTAAAATCATGACTTTTACAATTTTTGTTTCATTTATATTTCGAAATTCAAAACAATTCATCATGGCCAAAGAAATTATGTTGTGCCCGATATGATAATTATGTTTATGGTAACACTTTTAAACGAAATCTTCGTTTTATCATCTTTCCAATAAAATACATATCCAAAAAACCCAATATTATATCCGAAAGCTACAACAATGTACAAGACCCTTTTCCGCAAAACAGAAATCTGTATATATTCTAAAACTATTATGAGAAGAAAACATCACTACCAATAAAATGTCATATAGAGGAAAAAAATATGTTGTTTGTTTCTTTGGTTAAAACACTACGTTTATCGAACTATTGAAACTCTTGCTATAATATGACACAAACAATATCTTTTCATTTCTACACTCGAACACATTGATTACTGTGGTAAATTACGAAAACTAGAGAAATTTATGGACAAAAAATTCGTAATGTGCTTTTTTACGGAAAGGTCAAATTTTGAGGTCACTTGAAATTAAATAAGGTTCAATGTTTGTTCAATGTCGACTCTCCTCATTTCGGAGGGAAGTTAATACTTCTTGTTCGTGTATCTGTTATCAGGTGATACCAATCAGACGGTGACTCTCATTTACAAGGGCAGCAATTAGCCAAAAGGTATTGTCCGTCAGTACTCTTTCAAGGGTGCATTTTTTTAAAGTTTAGCCTTCAGTATCTCTCTAGCAGCATTTTCTAGACCAGGGCAAACCAGAAAAATGTAATGGAGGGTTTCTTCTTGTTCTTGGCAAACCAAACAGATGGAGGAATCAGTAATTCCAAAGCGGAAGAGGTATGCCTGTGTGACAATATGTCCGGTTCGACCCCTGGAAGCAAAAGTAGACACCGATCGAGGGATTCTCCTGTAAATGCTCAAATTGTTAGGAGTTTTCTGAATTGAGTGTATATGGTGACCTTTTTCCTCGTTTAATGCAGGTGAATAACCCATTTAGTTTTAGGAGTTTCATCACCTGCAATCAGCGATTGGCTTCTTGATGAAACCGGGCCCAGGTCATTAGCAATCCTAGCTATTGTATCTGCTTCTTCATTACCCTGCAGATCAAAATGTCCAGGAACCCATTGAAACCAAATATTTTTATCTTTCAGTTTTTCGAGCATAGAGTGAATATTGCATACTCTCCGATAGTAGTTCGATGGTTTGTACTGCTTCAACAGTTCTGACGCGCTCATAGAGTCGCTGAAAATACAAACATCTTGCTCTACTACACCGGTGATGTAAACTACAGACGAATCTATCGTTAGCAACCCCACGTCTGTACTGATGTGTTCGGGCACATAGAATAACTCTCTGGTATCGCATACAAAATATCTTGCTCCAGACTTTGAATTGAGTTGGTTCAGTAAATATCTATAAATATTTTGTGGTGGTGCATGTAGTGGTTTTTGATAAATTCTAACGCGGTTGCTGTTTGAGTTTCAGAGAGGTCTTTCTTCTAGATATTTCCAAGTAAGTGCAGTCTTATATTGGGAGAGCATAAGGTCCAAGGAGGGTACTGGTTTACAATCAGGATCTTAACAGGTAGGATTTCGTTGAAGGAGGATGTGCGGTGCTGAAGGGAATATTTATGACAGAGTTTCTGTATTTCGGGCTTATTAATCGAAACCTGTTGGGGAAGATATGTTTGTGTCAGATTATTCTGTCAAGATCAATGTCCAAAGGTTCAATGTTCCGCTCTATTTCATTGCATGTGCAGGGGTAGTTCTTGGACGGCCTAGGCAGAGTCTTAAAGCTGAATTCTCAATGCGCTTCAGTTTGTCTAGGTGCTCGTTAGCTGTATACTCCAAACGTCTGCGCCATACACCATTTTAGATTTTAAAAACATTGTGTATAGTTGCCTTAACATCATTGTGTCTGCAATGGGGATTCTATACTTTCTACTGCTTTCAACAAGTTTAGTCTGCTCAAATATTTTTTTGACAATACTTCTATGTGCGTTCGCCAAAGCAATTTAGGATCTAGTGTTATTCCCAAGAGTGTTGGGTTCGTATTAAATAGGATAAGTGTTGCCACTTACTTCAGATGTGAATACCTTGTTGTAAAAGCTGAACATTCGTTTTTGGATAGTGAGATATTTATACTCTATGTTTTTGTCAAAGCATTTATATTGTTTAGAGCTTCCTAAACATTTTGGGTGATTTTTGAGGATCTCTGCCTGTGCTCCATATAGTGACATCATAAACAAAAATGCAGCCATATGTATAGGCAGGATCGTGTCCATCATATCACTCAGTGCTATGTTACATAAGGTGCTACTCAAAACAGAACCCTGTGGTATACCACTATTAACTTTCAACTCCTCTGAAACTGTGTTATTCACTTTGGTTCAAGTTGCTCTATCTGTTATAATAAAATAAAGAATTTCATCATCCTCCTCCTAATTCCAAGCATCAGTCAGTGCAGGATTATTGTGAAATGAGGGATTCTATTGAAGGCCGCCTCTAAGTCAATCATGATGGCGGCTGTCACAGCCTTTTCAGCAAAACCACTATACGCAGAGTAGTGCATCAACAGTGACCCTCTCGGTCTGTATTCATATAGCATGGAATGCAACCTTTCTTCACTTTCTAATCGCCAGACCAACCGGTTGTTGATGATTCTTTCCATGAGTTTTCCTAGGCAAGATGTTAGAGATATAGTTCTGTATGAATTTGGTAGTGTGGGGGTTTTTTGGGGGGCTTTAAGAAGGGAATTATAGTCGCAACTTTCCAGATCTGAGGGATGCTTCCTGTACACCAGCTACTGTTGAACTGAGAAAGGATCCGATGATATAGTTCCGAGGTCAGGTTCGACAGCATGGAGTTGTGAATGTTATCCTCTCCTGGGGCAGTGTTACGTACCTCAGATACTGCACGTGAGAGTTCATCCATTGTCAATGGAGAGTTTTCTATGTCTCTGTGTAGACATAAGAGGTCGAGTTTGCATAAAAGAAATTGTTCTTGTCGAGTCAGGATTTTGGGTAAGATATAGTAAATGTTGACCTCCCAGCATATACCAGTTTGCCATGTATAATTCGGTTGTCATGGGTTGTGATGTAGTCTATTTTGGCACTATGTCTTCCTTCGATACTCTAGAATCTCTTCCACGGGAAGGTCATAGTTTGATACATTTTTTTAACGTGGTAATACGTTAACTGTTTCTTTAGTCGTTATTGCTAAATGAATTTAGATGTACAATATCATAAGACAAAACCCCATATAAAATCTCAATTTTCGTGAAATAGGTGGTACAGATTTTTACGCAATTTTCTTAATTAAAGTCTATAATTTACCAAACAAAATCCAGTTTTAGGTACATTCTTGATCAATTCTGTTAAAAAGTTTTTTGTCAAAAAACAAAAAACAACAAAGTTAAATTTCCCCTGCTTTCTAAGACAGAGTTTTTGGTTCAATGTAATAGGTATACTTACATGTCTTTCATACTTAGTATTTTGGTGTTATTTAATAGCGAATAACCCGTTTGGCTTTATTAGATATTGGTTTTCGGTAGATGTGAGAGAGAAAGTTAGCTGGAATCCTTATTTTAATTTCTAATAATTTTGATAGCATCAGTTTTGTTTTGTAGTAATAATCGTTTTATGGAGGATTGCTAGTCTCTGTCCATAAATAAATATAAATAATAATGAATATTAAAAATAATAATAACAACACAGTCATTTAAATTGAAATATTGACAACCCGAATCTTTACATCATTGAAAATCATTTTCAACATATATGTGCATGGAAAATTAGAATACTCTTAACACACGCACATAAATACATTTTCAATTTTGTTTGAAATTAAATTTTTCAAAACGGAAGGTAAAATTGTTTATAAAACTACGTTTTTCCTTAGTACTATGAAATTTGCCGTCAAACTAAAATAAATTATTTAGCTTTTCGCAGAATAAATTATTAATAATTATGTCCATTGATATCCAACATAATATTTAATTTTTCCTAATAAATTGCTGGGGGTTAATTTATTTGGTTTATTTATTATATTAGTCAATTAGACGATATAATAATTACATTTTACTAAAGTAATAATTTTAAGAATACCCACATATTTACAAATTTTGAACTTTGATACATTATTCAAATCGTAATTGATTCATTTAAATTTTGACTTTGGGTAGGAGTTGAAGTTTATCTGAGATTTCAAATAACGTCATGAATTCATCAACAAGGTTTATAGATCACGACATCGATTAACAATGCTGTTATTATTACTAGTATTCGCCTGTTAAATGTAAATCTCATTCTAATTTTACCTTCCCCGTACAATGGTCTGTAACTGAAATTTGGTATGTTAATAGAATCAATGAATACGTTGGGATTTTTCAATATCATTTAACCAAATTAATATCTTAGAAACGACTAATTCAGGTAGAGAAGAACCTGTTGATGTTTTAAATACTTTATAAATGGTGAAACAGTAATACTCTGTTAATATTTCGTAGTCTAGAGCAGTATTGAATGACGATGCAGTTTATAATTAGGAAATAATTACAAAAGTTACTCCAGTAGACCGAAGTACCTAAGATAGCAGAACACATACTTATCTCACCTTAATTGGAACTAGTACACATTCAAAGATTAGACAGGTTCTAACCAGGATGGTGGCGTCGAGTTTTTCCGTGTATTAATTCCATCCACCCACTTCTTCACTAGTCTAAAGGACGTACAGTAAATATGATTAATTTCAAAAAACATAACAAGCTAACTTTAAATACTAGACGTATTTAATTCTGTCTTAATTTTGTTGGTCATTTTATTGCTGATGTTAAAACACGATCAGGGAGACAGACAAGTAAATGAAATAAATCAGTTTTCCGTATATAAAGAAAACCAAAACCAACATTCACGAGTGGAATTAGTTTATAATTACCATGTTTATATTAAACTATGTATACTTCTTACGTTAAAAACCTTCAAAGTAAATGTTAAAAATAAAATATTATTTGTTTCACAATTTTGCAATTTTTTTCCAGTTTAGATACTCAACAGTATGCCAGCCTACACTGAAAACATTTCAAGACGTGTGTCTTAACGAAAACCACAAACCACCTTTAGAAGGAAAACGAAGACCTTTTATCGTCATTGAAGGAAACCATGGAACAAGTAGGATGAATTGAGAGATTTTTTGATTAAACAAATTCCTTTATATTTTTTTAATATGAAATCAATTATAAAGAATTTTTTGTAATTATACAGAGTAATTCAATTTTTCTTAGCAAGGTTAACAGGAGAAGCTTACTTAAGTTTTTTTGCAAATAAACCTGCCCACTCTCGTGGAAGATATTTATTTTGAAGAAGAGTTAGATATGTGGTTTATGCATAATGAGGCACCACCTCATTTTCTAAATAATTTATGAGTTCATTTAAATAGTACATACGGTATGCAATGGATTGGTCGCAACGGACCAGTGCTGAAATGGTCACTAAGATCTCCAGACCTCACGAAATTAGATTTATTCCTGTGTTGTTGGGTGAAGTCAATTGTATATCCTAAACGGAATAACACAAACAAAGAAATAATGAATCGTATAATAGAAAGAGCAGAAACTATTAGGAATACTCATGATGTTATAAATCAAGCTACAAAAGAATAGATTCAGGAAGAGAAATAATCCAATAAACAAAACTGGCACCAATTCAAACAAATTTGAAGCCAATGAGCAACACCTTTGTTAATTTTATAATGTCATTTTTTAATGTTTTCAGATTGATTTACATAGTTGATCATTTATTTTTGTCAATCTATGAAAACAAGTTATTTCATTCTTCTTAAAAGTTGTAATTTTTTGTAAAAAAATTGTTTATTTATTTTTTTTTTTTTCGTTATTAATGAAACTCGAATTTCATTAATCAGTATTTATTTTTTACTTGCCTAATCTACATTAATTTTCTTGGAATGAAATTTTTACATGTTTTATTAAAACATAAATTACGAAAGATGTAGGTTCTAGGATATATTTAACTCGCTAAGTGTTTTATCGTTACTTTTTTTTTTTTTTTTTTTTTTTTTTTAAAGAATATTTAAAAGTTTAAAATATATATAAAGTCTGATTTTTTAGTACGATACGATTATATTCCTTTTTAGCATGATTTATTGACACTGCATAATAAGAAATAAATAGTTAGCGTATCATAATGTTTTGTGTTTTCTTGATAATTACCGATATTTTTGTTTTATGTGTTTTGAAGATAACTTGGTTACTTTTGAAGTTACAGAAACATTTTAATTTACCCATTTTCTATGTCAGTAAAAGATGAAAATATTTAGTATCTTGTAAAATATACGTAAAATGTAAGGTTTTTTAGATATTTGTTTTAAAAAATTTTAAAACTGTTGATATTTTGAATATGTAAAGAGTAATGATTTATATCTCGGTATACTAATTAAAAATAGCACAAGCAAAGCGTATTATAAATTTAAACTTATAAAATTACCAATTTAAAAGTTATCATTATTAATATTTTTAACACAAAGTGACCGACAGATGGAAAATGTAGCGTTTACGGACCTATGTTTAAATACAATATACTGTATATCATACTTTTCCTACGAAATATTGCCGTGCAAATTTGAAACACCCTGTATATTAATGAATTAAATATATTATATTGAACTATTCTATAATTTCTCAATAACAGTTTAAATTAATAATTATTAATATTGGAATGTTATGATCTTTTAAAAGTCTACAGTCGCGAGTTTCATGAATTGTGTGAATAATTTCGCACATGTTATAAACTTTATTTTTCACAAGTAGATAATGCCAAAATGAAATATCCACTAAACAATAAATAGCTAACTTTGGCACTGCCTGGTGTAGTAGTAACGGGGCAGATATAAGTGAGATTAAAAAAAATAAATTAATAAATACCAAAATTATAGGTCTAATATGGTTTCCCAAAGTTACTAATTTGGCGTATTATGCTTAGCATTTCCATATGTGAAATTATTATTATTTAAAGTAGCTTGTAAATAACAGATGTTTATTAGGTTATAATTGAGCTATTTTGCGATATAAATATTTGTCGATATAGTAATTGAAACAAAACAGCCAACTGATGATCTATTAATATCTAGAGGCCATTATACCTTTAAAAAAGAATAAAAAACCCCAACTTAGCCCTCGATCACTCAAATAATATTGTCGAAAGGGAACAAGAATTGGTCAAGAGAGATAGTATATAAAAATGAATGACAACTATCTTACCCAAGACTACATGAATGTAGGTGTAGATCCAACCTGGAGTAATCCGGAATTTCGACACCTGTACTTTACAAGTATTCGCTTGCAACTGATTTTCAAGATTGTTTTAATAATGAAAACATTTCATGTGTATTTTTTCAAGTAAGCTGTGAAATATTGTTTGTTCTTATATTTTTTTTAACTTTGAATATTTAAATATATTTAAAATCATTAGTTTTTAATAGACTTTTATTAAATAATACAAACATTCAAAGCATTTCAATTAGAAACAACATGATATTATTTTTCTTGTTCGTAAAACAGTATATTATTATTAAAAGGTCAGGGTCTAGGCTACAACATTACGTTAGATGGAAAGAGAGCAAAGAAAGCCAATCTTTCCTCTTCAACCACCCATTCCACTAAAAAACCAACGTTTAGTATCCGACTTCATATATTAAACATAACTAGTTTAACACCCATTTGATGAATATAATTATTAACTTTAGCAGTCGATATATAAAAACATATTGTAATTATTGGTTTTTATTACCACCAAATTACTTAATATTTAAATACCCTAATTTGTTCTACTTTCTTTTCTTTTTTCTTTGTCTTTTTCGTTTTTATATTCATAATTGGGAAGGTTTTACAATATGGATGGGAGTAGAAAATATTTTCATAGGATGGTAGTTCTGATGGTTGATGCTCGATAGTGTTGTTTCTTGGTGTTATCATATTTGATGTTTGGGGACTAAAATGAGATATTGAAGTAAATATTAGTGGGGGATTTGGTAAAAAACTTGGGTGAACAATAGTTTCAATCCCTTTAATTAAATACTTAACGTGCAGTGTACTAATTCTGGTCTGGACAGGGACGATTCTTTCACCGATGCTGAGTTCAGAATATAAGATAAAGCCATTACATCATATATATTTTAATCCTCAAATTTAGTTTAAGGTATTATGATAATTTTTAATCTCTTAATCTTTCTTAATTTATGTTATATTAGTTAAACCTTTACTGTTGACAGTCAATATAGTGATTTAATTCAAATTAAAATATAAATCAAAACAATTTTCGATTATATTTTTGAGATTAAAATAGTTATTCAAACAATAATGTTAATGATAGTGTTAAAACTCTATTCAATAATATTTTTATTTCAGTTCTTAAATTTTAAAAACCTAACTAGTAAAATTATTTTTCGAGTTGAAAAATATTCAGAAAAACATTTCAAGCTGTTTTAAAGAAACCATCCTTGCACTAAAAATTTAATCTTTCTTTGTAAATCACAACATCATCATAATCCGGTTGGGTGCTGAAGAGAATATGTATGTATGTGTGTGTGTGTGTGTGTGTGTGTGTGTGTGTGTGTGTGTGTGTGTGTGTGTGTGTGTGTGTGTGTGTGTGTGTGTGTGTGTGTGTGTGTGTGTGTGTGTGTGTGTGTGTGTGTGTGTGTGTGTGTGTGTGTGTGTGTGTGTGTGTGTGTGTGTGTGTTGCGACGGTTTGGAAAAAGCCAAACGTCTCAAGTCCATTTAAAACAAGTTAAATTGCCGCGCTAAACCTTGTAGAGTGGGGACGAGGTGGGGCGATGACGTCACGCCAGTTCGAGAGCAAACTTGCTTGTTCGGACGTGAAAAGTCAAACTGCCTTAGTTCCTATTTTATTAAGAAACTAAATTATTAATATAAATAAATATTCAGTAGAGTCAACCGACCAGTAATATCAACAAATAAATTTAAAATCACATAAAACAAAAAAGTTATTCAAGTTTTTAGAAGGGCTCAAAAACCTAAAATTTGGAAGAAGAATAAATTCAAAATTCAAAAATCGTAGAGTCATAACCAAGTGGGGAAGTAACAATAATCACAAATAAAAAATATGAATTAATAATAATTAACAGGTGAGAATGGACTTAGAAAGTCATTCTTGGGGAGTTTTTTGGAATTTTTGAGTTGAAGGGGGGATCATTTAAAAAATAATAATAAGTACTATTGTAGAGACCACAATAGGGCACAATAATAGGTACTTAGAATCAAATTTGAAAATAAAATAAGGGAGATATAATAATTACAAAACGTAAAACTTCAAAGCCCAAAAGCGGGTAAAATAAAAGTTAAAGGGGTAAAGTAACATGATAATTATATGTATTTAGTATGTAAAATGGTAACACACCAAAGCAGAAGTAATAATATATAATGGGGGGGTTTTTATGAACATAAACTCATACGACACAAACTTAAGGACTTCAAAGGCGAATAACTCGACAACCAAACGAGTTATGGGAAAAGTACAAACATAGTTTTTCGTCGTAGTAGAAGAGGAACAAGATTTCGTCAAAAGAATTTTGAGAAAGGACTTATCTCAAAATTTGAAAAGGGGAAAAATCAAATTTCGGGAAAAGGGCGATAACTCGCGAACGAAGCGTAGTAGAGCGATGAATCAAGCTCCACAAGACCCACAAGATGGAAAGGAAGAAGAATCCGAAAGGAACTTTAAAATCGGTTCGAGCGTTCGAAAGTTATAGCGAGTTGAACGAAAAAACGTCAAAAGTAGAGATTTTCATGCAAAAACATGAAAAGTTGCGCGCGCATCCTCAAGCAGAGTCTAAAGTCAGAATCATCATGTTGCCAACATGGATCAAAGATAACGTTAAAGAAAAAATACTATAAATTATTAATTAAAAGGTGTTTTAATTAATAATTAAGGAAGAAAACTATTCATTAGTCAAAAAATAGGACTAATAAAACATATAGTGTAAATATTTCAGACCAAAAGGGCTTGAAAACACATAATATATGGAAAATACCTTTTTCCCAAAAAGGGAGGAAAATTGGCTCCAGAAAAGTGGATTAATTCCCACTGACAGGGAGACCGAGATTTAACCGTCGAAAGACGGTTACTTTTGATTTGGAATCGACGCTTAAAGGACGTTTCTTCTGCAACCGACTCTGAGCTGAGAGGAAGATTCAACTGTCACTCTACTAATTGGACTTAGAATAATTTCAACTTTAATCGATCTTCAAGGCGACTTAGAAGAATTCGAGACCAGCATTCAACTACATAGCAGCTTACAGACTCTGGATAGAAAACATCACATCACTATCATCCTAATAATACAACAAATTCCAAATCCAACTAGAACTTCTATTAAAGTGTGAAGGTATCTTATACTTAAGGAATAATTCGCAAATATTAACTTCTTTTCAAATATAACGTCATTAGGGGGATTATTAAAAATTAAATTCATTTTAAACCTCTGCTTTGGTGTTAAAAATAATTAATAATTTAAATACGACTTTTTCAGGACAGGAAAAACTGTTTGTGGTTCTGTCTGAAAAGTCAAGCGTTGTTATTTTGTTTAAGATATAGAAAATATTACATTAATTAATTTTGTCAAATAAATAAATAGTTGTGTTATTGTTCAATTAAATTGTTTGGTGTGATTAAAAAAGTTTTGAATATAAAATTTCTCTGTGCAAAAGAGAAAATAATATACAAATAATTCATTTCTAAATTTTGTTGTGTTTTTAATATATATCCATTCTGTGTATGCTATTAACCTTGTTTTAACATAAATTTTATATATGTGCTCTGGTAATATAATTTGAAAATTTTAAAAGTTATCATCAGAACTTAAGAGCCGATTTCTCCCAAAAGGCACGACCTTGGAGAGAGAGAGAGTTAATCTTAAAAGAGCTAAATAATCGAGCATTGAGATAAAATTCAGGGAATTTTGCGTTAATTAAAATTTGGTAAGTTTATGAGGACAAGCTCATACTTATTAGAGCCAAGAGTTGCAAAATCTTTGATTTAAAAAAGTAAAAGTGAGCACCTTGGCCTTGCCCGCGCTTGCTCTGAAAAGAAAGGTGGTTCGCCCAGTCGGTGGTGATCGTACAGCGAGTTTAAGAGTTCGTGATAATAGTGTTCCAAAAAAGGGAACAAGAATCTTAAATTCGTGAAGTCGAAGAGAGGCGAAGCGTGGCTAGTGGCGTTCCAACGTAGGGCACGAAGAACCCTACTCGAACTAACTCACGCGAGAGGAGCGGAAGCGCGGCAAGTGGCGCCCAACGTGGGGCACGAAAAAGCAAAGTTTTGGAACAAATTTTCAAAATTTTGAATTTTTTAGTGTTTCATACGAACGAGAATATCTTAAGTTCTGATATAATTTATATGTACATGTGTGTTAGTAATAAGTTGTGCTGGTAATTACAACGACAAATATACTAAATTGCAAGAATAATAATAATTAAAAGTAGAGTCCAAATTAAACCGAAATTTAAATTTTTTAACTAATTAAATAAACCAAGTGAATAAGTGAAGTGAAAATGGGACCAGCGAAAGATCCAGCAAAACAGAAGGGTTCAAAGGAACAGGAGACAGAAATGCAGAAAATGGTGAGGTACCTGAACCAAATAGAGGATAGAAGAAAGCAAGAGAGGGAACAGGACAAAGCGGAACAAGAGAGAAAAGAAAAGGAGAAGGAAGACAACGAACAAATAAGAAGAATAGAAGAAAGAATCGAGAAAAACAAGGAGAAAGAAGAGATGGAAGCCAAGCAGATCCAAATGGAAGCCAGATGGATGAAGAGAGATGAAGAAATGGAAGCCAAAAGGAAGCAAGAAAAGGAGGAGATGGAAGCATTGCGAAAGAGGGAGAAAGAAGAGATGGAAGCCAAGCAGAAGCGGGAGAGGGAAGAAATGGAAGCAAGATGGAAGCAGGAGAGAGAAGATAGGATGAAGAGAGAGGAAGAAATGGGGACAAAACGGATCCAAAGGGAAGACGCCCGAAAACAGGAAATAGGGAAATATATGGAGGAAATTAAGGAATCTATAGATAGTAATATGGCCGAAAATACGAGGCGAATAGAAACTTGTGAAGAAAAAGTGGAAGAGTGCGTAGGGGAAATTAAAAAAATGACGGACAGTTTAAAGGAACAGGGAAAGTCGACTTTAGAAATTGGGGAGAAAGTTAAAAAGTTAGAAGTTAAAATTAGGGAAGTCGCCAAAATTAAGGAAACCGGTGGAAATGCTAAAAATATAATTTATTTAGATAGGGCGAATTTAGAATCAAAGACTATAGAATTTTGGGGAAACTCAAGAGATAATCCTGTGCAATTTTTAAAACAAATTGAGGAAGTATTTCAAGAAATAAATCCGGTTATGGAAGAAAGTGATAAACTAAAAGTAGTGGAGAAAAAATTGAAAGGAGCTGCCATGGAATGGTGGGAAATAATTAAGCGAGATACAGAAGAATATAGCCAATTTAAATTATTATTTTTAGAGCATTATTGGGGTTATCAAACGCAACAAGTAGTTAGGAATCAGATAGAAAACCATAGATATAATCCTAACGGAAATATGAGCAGGGTTGATTATTTTTGTAAAATGGTGCGCAAGGCCGAGTATTTGGAACCCAAAATTCCGGAAGAGTTCCTTATATACCAACTAATGAGGCATTTCGACCAGAAAGTTCAATTAGCGTGTGTTGGAAGGGCTAGTGAGCATTTGGAGGACGCCATTAAATTTTTGAGGACAATAGAAAACGTAGACGGAATGACGAGAGAAGTTCGCCGACCAGATAGTTTCGAAAGGAGGGACGGACCACAAAGAGATCAAAATTTCAGGCAAAGGAATCAAGACTACTCAAAACCATCCCAAAACCCTAACCCTCGATCCTATGGTCAAACCCAGAATAAACCTCAACCACAGATACCTCAAAACCCTGGTCCTTCAAACCAAAAATTCCCGCCCAAGGTCACAAAAAACTAAAATACGAGATCTCAAGGCAAAATTTTTGGCAGAAAAAGGATAATACAAACGGAATTGAGATCGACGATAAAACCAAATTTAGCAAACATAAAAGGGGGGATCTGAAAATAAATAAAATTAAATTGGGGATTTTAAACACAGAAATTAAGGAAGATTTAATGGAGGAAAGAGATAATAAAATTTTAAATAGTGAAGCTTACGAAAAATGTCCGGAAATAGGGATAGAAATCGAAAATATAAAAGTAAATATGTCCATTGACACCGGAGCTCAAATGTCCTGTGTTCAAGAGGATTTTTATAAAAATGTGCTTAAAAATAGGAACGATAAAATCTTGGAATTACCAGTTGTAAATACGGAAATGGTGACAGCGATAAAAAGCCAGCGACAGAAGATTAAATTACAGGCATTATTGGAGATTAGAATAAATAACCAATCAATAAGAGGGGTATTTATGGTGGTACCAAAGCTGGAAAGCAAAATGATAATGGGTTGTGATTTAATGTGCAAATATCGAAGTCGAATTAATATGGAAAAGGGTTTCCTACAACTGGTAAGGGAAAATGAATTTATTGTTGTAGATTTTCTTAAAGAAAATAATTTAAGATTGAGCAATAGAGACGCGCTGACCGAACATCAAAATGGCGGCGAAACCGGTAAAATGGTAGAGTCGTCAGCTGCGAATAAAGGAGGCTCAAATTCGTATAAGCGAGTATCAGGGGCTTATACGTTGTCTACCAAAACGCCGGTAGACATAAAACCAAAAGCAAAGGACGTGTCTAGACCGAGTAGTGACAAATCAGAAAGTGGTCAAAAGCGAGGAAGCAAGTTAAGTGCAAGGAAGGAATCGGCGAAGAGGAAAAATGCAAATTTTAACAATGATGAAGTGCTGTTAAAAGCGTGGGATAAAGGTAACCAAGTAATTAATAAAGATGAAGGGCTGAAAGGAGCGGAGAATAAAGGAAATAATAATGTGCCAAAGGCAATAATCGACGAAAATAATAAAATAATAAATTACGACGAAAATTTGCAAAATAACTCCGAAAACGATTCAGAACTTACACAAAACAGATTCGACGCCAGAGACGGGAGAGAAAGGAGAGCTATAATAACAATGGCGGATCCGGAAAGACAAAATGGACGAAATTTAAGGTATCGAAAGAAGAAAGTCAAGTTCAAAAATTATACGAAGTGTAAAATGAAAGAAAGGAGGCCCGAAGGGAAAGTAAAATTTAGATGTGAAGGACTTAGGAGATATTAATAGAAAGTAAGAAATTTCATGAATAAAATGTATAAGTTGTAATGTTTAAAAGTTGTAATATGTAAAGTGTAGAAGCGAGTGAGGTAAAAGGGAAATAACGGAATCTCAGCTGATTAAAAGAAGGTAGCCTAGGTCAGTGATTAACAGGAAAAGTCCCGAATAAATTCCTAAGTGTACAAGGTCAGGAGAATAGCGGTAACACGCATCTGCAGGCCGCACCTGAATAAACAAAGTATAGACGAGGAGGTGAAGGGGAGAACCGGACGTCAATCAACCAGTATTGACAGACTGCTTGTCCAACAAATTAGCAGAGGGGATAGGAATGAATGAAAGAATAAATGTGTACTGTTTTGTTTTTATTAAAGGGAGATTTCCAATAGCATAAATAATTTTTTCTTTTTAACTACAATTAGGATAATAATCGTTGTAGTTACCAAGTACTTTATATATATGTAGGCATAGTTTTAAATTCAACCAAAGCAGATAAATAGAATCATATAAGACGAATTATTCCTTATATAAATGTAATATGTTTTGTGTGTGATAATGTGTTTATTTACAGCAAGGACGTTTAGATGAAACGGCTGTAATGGACTAAAAGAACGCTTAAGCAAATTTGTATGTATACCATAATAAATAACATGTGTTTTGAATATATAAATATTATACTATCATGAATAAAATGTGTTTTGAATATATAAATATTATACTATAATGAATAAAATGTGTTTTGAGTATATCAATATATGAAATGATGGAGGAGATGTTTTTTAGATATAAATAAATGTGTTTATATAAGTTGTTAGGTTAATATGTCAAACTTTATGTTGATGATTAATAGAGATGATAAATAAATAGTTAATATGAAATGTGATATGTCGAAAAAGGGGTTTAATACTAAAATTTTAGTTTTTTAAAAAATGAAAAATAGGAAGTTTTCATTTTAACCGAAAATTTTAGTTCAAAGGGGGGATTTTGCGACGGTTTGGAAAAAGCCAAACGTCTCAAGTCCATTTAAAACAAGTTAAATTGCCGCGCTAAACCTTGTAGAGTGGGGACGAGGTGGGGCGATGACGTCACGCCAGTTCGAGAGCAAACTTGCTTGTTCGGACGTGAAAAGTCAAACTGCCTTAGTTCCTATTTTATTAAGAAACTAAATTATTAATATAAATAAATATCCAGTAGAGTCAACCGACCAGTAATATCAACAAATAAATTTAAAATCACATAAAACAAAAAAGTTATTCAAGTTTTTAGAAGGGCTCAAAAACCTAAAATTTGGAAGAAGAATAAATTCAAAATTCAAAAATCGTAGAGTCATAACCAAGTGGGGAAGTAACAATAATCACAAATAAAAAATATGAATTAATAATAATTAACAGGTGAGAATGGACTTAGAAAGTCATTCTTGGGGAGTTTTTTGGAATTTTTGAGTTGAAGGGGGGATCATTTAAAAAATAATAATAAGTACTATTGTAGAGACCACAATAGGGCACAATAATAGGTACTTAGAATCAAATTTGAAAATAAAATAAGGGAGATATAATAATTACAAAACGTAAAACTTCAAAGCCCAAAAGCGGGTAAAATAAAAGTTAAAGGGGTAAAGTAACATGATAATTATATGTATTTAGTATGTAAAATGGTAACACACCAAAGCAGAAGTAATAATATATAATGGGGGGGTTTTTATGAACATAAACTCATACGACACAAACTTAAGGACTTCAAAGGCGAATAACTCGACAACCAAACGAGTTATGGGAAAAGTACAAACATAGTTTTTCGTCGTAGTAGAAGAGGAACAAGATTTCGTCAAAAGAATTTTGAGAAAGGACTTATCTCAAAATTTGAAAAGGGGAAAAATCAAATTTCGGGAAAAGGGCGATAACTCGCGAACGAAGCGTAGTAGAGCGATGAATCAAGTTCCACAAGACCCACAAGATGGAAAGGAAGAAGAATCCGAAAGGAACTTTAAAATCGGTTCAAGCGTTCGAAAGTTATAGCGAGTTGAACGAAAAAACGTCAAAAGTAGAGATTTTCATGCAAAAACATGAAAAGTTGCGCGCGCATCCTCAAGCAGAGTCTAAAGTCAGAATCATCATGTTGCCAACATGGATCAAAGATAACGTTAAAGAAAAAATACTATAAATTATTAATTAAAAGGTGTTTTAATTAATAATTAAGGAAGAAAACTATTCATTAGTCAAAAAATAGGACTAATAAAACATATAGTGTAAATATTTCAGACCAAAAGGGCTTGAAAACACATAATATATGGAAAATACCTTTTTCCCAAAAAGGGAGGAAAATTGGCTCCAGAAAAGTGGATTAATTCCCACTGACAGGGAGACCGAGATTTAACCGTCGAAAGACGGTTACTTTTGATTTGGAATCGACGCTTAAAGGACGTTTCTTCTGCAACCGACTCTGAGCTGAGAGGAAGATTCAACTGTCACTCTACTAATTGGACTTAGAATAATTTCAACTTTAATCGATCTTCAAGGCGACTTAGAAGAATTCGAGACCAGCATTCAACTACATAGCAGCTTACAGACTCTGGATAGAAAACATCACATCACTATCATCCTAATAATACAACAAATTCCAAATCCAACTAGAACTTCTATTAAAGTGTGAAGGTATCTTATACTTAAGGAATAATTCGCAAATATTAACTTCTTTTCAAATATAACGTCATTAGGGGGATTATTAAAAATTAAATTCATTTTAAACCTCTGCTTTGGTGTTAAAAATAATTAATAATTTAAATACGACTTTTTCAGGACAGGAAAAACTGTTTGTGGTTCTGTCTGAAAAGTCAAGCGTTGTTATTTTGTTTAAGATATAGAAAATATTACATTAATTAATTTTGTCAAATAAATAAATAGTTGTGTTATTGTTCAATTAAATTGTTTGGTGTGATTAAAAAAGTTTTGAATATAAAATTTCTCTGTGCAAAAGAGAAAATAATATACAAATAATTCATTTCTAAATTTTGTTGTGTTTTTAATATATATCCATTCTGTGTATGCTATTAACCTTGTTTTAACATAAATTTTATATATGTGCTCTGGTAATATAATTTGAAAATTTTAAAAGTTATCATCAGAACTTAAGAGCCGATTTCTCCCAAAAGGCACGACCTTGGAGAGAGAGAGAGTTAATCTTAAAAGAGCTAAATAATCGAGCATTGAGATAAAATTCAGGGAATTTTGCGTTAATTAAAATTTGGTAAGTTTATGAGGACAAGCTCATACTTATTAGAGCCAAGAGTTGCAAAATCTTTGATTTAAAAAAGTAAAAGTGAGCACCTTGGCCTTGCCCGCGCTTGCTCTGAAAAGAAAGGTGGTTCGCCCAGTCGGTGGTGATCGTACAGCGAGTTTAAGAGTTCGTGATAATAGTGTTCCAAATAAGGGAACAAGAATCTTAAATTCGTGAAGTCGAAGAGAGGCGAAGCGTGGCTAGTGGCGTTCCAACGTAGGGCACGAAGAACCCTACTCGAACTAACTCACGCGAGAGGAGCGGAAGCGCGGCAGTGTGTGTGTGTGTGTGTGTGTGTGTGTGTGTGTGTGTGTTTGTGTGGGTTTGTGTGTTTGTGTGTGTGTGTGTGTGTGTGTGTGTGTGTGTGTGTGTGTGTGTGTGTGTGTGTGTGTGTGTGTGTGTGTGTGTGTGTGTGTGTGTGTGTGTGTGTGTGTGTGTGTGTGTGTGTGTGTGTGTGTGTGTGTGTGTGTGTGTGTGTGTGTGTGTGTGTGTGTGTGTGTGTGTGTGTGTGTGTGTGTGTGTGTGTGTGTGTGTGTGTGTGTGTGTGTGTGTGTGTGTGTGTGTGTGTGTGTGTGTGTGTGTGTGTGTGTGTGTGTGTGTGTGTGTGTGTGTGTGTGTGTGTTGCCGCGTACGCTCCCTTCGCTCTCGATTTAAATTCGTGATTTAAACTCGCTGTACTCGCACCACCGTAGGGGCAAACCAACAATCCGCTCGGAACTAACGCGGGCAAGGCCAAGATGCTCACTTTTACCTTTTATGCAATCAAAGATATTGCAATACTTGGCTCTAGTAAGTATGAGCTTGTCCTCATAAACTTACTAATTTTTAATCTACGCAAAATTCCCTGAATTTTATCTCAATGCTCGATTATTTAACTCTTTCTCTAAAGTAACACTCTGTTTCTCTGGGGAAGTGCCTTTTGGGAGAAATCGGCTCTTAAGTTCTGATAATAACTTCTTTAAAATTTCAAATTATTTTTAACTAGAGCACACATAAAATATTTATCATAGACAAGGTTATTTGCATGTACAGAATGGAAATAGAAAACACAACAAATTATAGAAATGAATTACGTATACAATCTTTCTTTCAAAGCAATTTCAAAATTTATCTCACAACAAAGTTGATTAAACAACAACAAAACAATTTAAATATTTCACAAAATCAAAATTAGAATATTTGTTATATCCTAAACAAAATAAAAACGCTAGACTTTTCAGACAGAACCACAGACAGTTTTTCCTGTACTGAAAAAGTCGTATTTAATTATCTATAACACCAAAACAGAGATTTAAATAAATGAATTTAATTTTTATTTATTCCCCAATTGAAGTTATATTTAAAATGAAGTTAATATTTGCGAATTATTCCTTAAGTTTATGATACCTTCGCACTTTATTTGAAGTTCTGGTTGATATTAAAGTTAGTTGTTTAAGTGGTCTAATGCTTGATGTGATGTTTTCAATCCAAATCCTGTAGACTGCAAGATAGTTGAATGCTGGTTGTGATTTCGATCTGCTAAGTCGTATTGAAGTTCGAAATGAGTAGAAATTTTTCTAAGTCCAATTTAGTAGAGTTGACAAATGTAGTGTCCTCTCTGCTCGGAGTCTGCTGTCAGAGATACATCTTCCTTGCGTTGAGTCCAGTACAAGAGTACCCGTCTTTCGACGGATAAATTGTGGTCTCCCTTTCTGTGGGAAACTTCCCACAACTTGGAGCCAATTTTTCTCCCTTTTGAAGAGAAAAGTATCTTCTTTTTTTAAAGTATTTTCAGGCCCTTTTGGTCTGAAATGTTCACACTATATATTTTACTAATCTTATTTTTTGTCAACTGAATAGTTTTCTTCCTTTGTTCTTCATTAAAACACCTTTTAATTGATAATTCACTGTTTATTTTATTCAGTCTTGCAAAATGTCTCCCTTGAAACTAAGTATATCTCTATGTTGAAATTTATTTGATAGTTCATACTTTAATGAATATCTTTGCATATATTATACTATACTCCATTTAATATAAGCAGGTATTCCAAAAATAAAAATTGACGAATTTATAAAACTAATATCGAAGCTTTATAAAGTATACGTATATGGTATATATAACACTAGTGTGTTTAAGATTTTTAACAAATACGATACAGTGAAATTGTGTGTATATACAGTACATAAGATTATGGTTGAGATAATATAATTTAAATTTTGGAAATAAAGGAAACAGATCAAAAATGATTTCTTTTGTATACTGTTACTAAATAAATTGATAAATATACATATTTTCACATCAATATATGTAATAATTAAATAATTGTTATTCGGTTTTATAGGCAATGCTATAGTGTTCAGACGTCTTTGTAAAAAAATGGGAGCAGTTTGTATGAAGAAAACTGCAAAGTGCTTGGCTCCGTTGAAAAATTTGTTTCCTGTCAACTCCCCACTGCGGAGGGCTTTTTTTGGGCTGTCAATGTACGCACAGGCTTTTAGCATAAAGCAAATAGTTCGTCGATGGCCTGTGGTTATGAACGGGTAAGAAGACACTAGATACAAAGAGAATATTTTACGATATTATCTTCAACAAAACTAACTTGAATTGTAAGAAAATCAAATCAATACAATTTTACTAAGGTCAGTAGTAGAGGAAAAAAGTTTGGTACTTGTCTTAAACGTTACAAGAATTTAAGATTTCATTAGCTTGGTGAATTACAATATAATACCTTAAAATAAGAAATAACTATCTACTATCTACTTCATTTTACCTTATAAGTAATAAATTTCACTAAATATGGGAACAAATTATTTTTATAATTCTATTTTGACAGTAACAAGAGCGATTGCAAGTATAAATATTTTTCAATATGGGATATTTCAATAGATCTCAGATTGGAGCTTTGTCATATTATTCATAATTTTTATATTTGCATTATCTTAAATTGGTGGCAGAAAGTGTCTCTTAAATTATACTCTTTTTTGCTACCCAGAAGTACGCTAAACACTTTTTGAAGGACTCATGAACTCACATTAGTAATCGAGAGATTTTATACCTTAAATATTTTTTACTAGAGTGTGTAAGTAAGTTTTATAAAGGGACTTTTTATACTACAATTTTCTAATTATTCTCTTTATATCTAAACTCTTTGCCTTTTTAATTACCACGTCTTGACGCGTTTACGAAACTTAGCTCTAGAAGAATAAAAATATTATATTCACAAAATATTGAGTATTTAAAACGAACTAATGATCTAGGAGTACTTGCCAAAGAATTGTGACATTTGATAAGTGGATATTTATTATAAAGCGTTTTCTTAATTAATTTACATTTGTGAAATTATGAAATAAGAACTTATAAAATTGCTTTAATAATGAACCACAATAAAATTGTATGGGTAAAACTAATATTACTATAATATTCCAATACTCCCATTACATAAAATACAAATCTTGCGATCCCAAAACCTAAACAAAATACAAATACAATAGCAAACCCTGGGCGAGCTTATCTATGTGACTTTTAATCGGGTGGAGTCGTCTTATGTCGAGCCAGTACAACGAATTCCAGTCGTCATTAAATTACCAGGATTAGTTGATAAACGAAGTTCACACTTTTTATCACGATGCTGGGTCAAAACAGTAATTTTGAATTCCCCCCCCCCAACTACGAAGATAGAATCGTAAATCAAGGTGAGATCATTAGCCACTAGACCAGTAAGGGCTCCATTACAAATCAAACAGTCACAAATAATACACAATTATATGTTTTAATAATAATATTTAAAACAGATGATATATTTTGAAAACTTGAAATGAATTTGTGTTTCAATATTGAATAAGGGTAATGTTATTTATTTTTAGCAATAAATGTCGAATTATTTAGAACTAATGGCTACATCCCCTTTATTGAAACCCTCTGAAAATTAAAAAAAGATTACTAGTCCTATTTTTCTAAACAAATTGTTATTATTATTAGTACTATCTGTACCCACAGTATCATCCGCGTTAATTTATGTATGTTTTATACATATGAGTACATGATCAAGTGCATCCAATAAAGTAAATACCACAGGAAAGTTATATAGGAAACAAAGAACCAATCACTAAACAAAATCAGACTTGGCAGAATGCATCTTTTATTTTATTGCTATACACTAACAAACAAGATATTTGCATAGGCCTATGGTCTTAGTATAGAAACAAACAATGTTTTAAACTATAAAAAAAAAGAAGAAGAAGGAAAAAAACGAACTTACCTTAGAGCCTTGGTTTAAACAATACTTTGGTATTTTTTCCTTGTGATATGAGTATATACAGGTATTCTCTACAGCATTTTCTGGATAATCCAACATATAGTTGTCAATGGGAAAAACAAGTCAAATCTGACATGCTTAAAAGTTTGTACCAGTTCTTTGTTTATATTGTTGCAAATAATATCATTATGGAAAATTGTAATCTTTTAAAAGTAAAAGGCAAATTAGTGGGAATTATTGGTATTCATGGCACTGTTTGTCCAACTACTGGTCCAGTCAAAACTATTTCATGACGTTATTCCTGATATATGTTACTTGGAGACTTGTTTCTTTACACAAATTTGGTGGTCTAAGATTACTTAATAATGGGAGTGCCAGCACGCTGTGCTCGTTTGCGGAAAAGTCCCTAAGGCTGTTTTCATCACTAATTTTTCGTTGACTAACACACCAATCCATCCGTCTCAGTCTCAGTTTGATAATAAATAATTGACATAGAACGATAAGTTACATGTCCATGCCTAGTTAATATTATAAACACACTAACAATGTAATGTGTTTTCTATACATGCGAAATAAAATCGTTTATAAAATATTTGATAATATACTTTCATAAAGAATTATGATCGTGTAATACTACGCCTAAGCAAAGATATAAATACTCTAACTGACTATTAGACTATCTGAAAATGTCAGCTGTGTTTTATTTTGTTTTACACATCGAAACTCGATTCTTATTTTACACAATAAACTCAATTGTCATTTTACCCAATGAAAATTAATTATGAACTAAGTAACAGCAATAAATACAAACAAATAATAACAAAAACCTGACTTCTTCAGTCCAAAGAAATCACCAACGAAATTCGATATTACTAAATTTAATTTCATGCAATTTAAATTCATCTGATTTTGAAGATCCTATGCTGTTGACCTAGCGCTTTGGCTTCGGGCGTTCTCGGTAATGTTCGGCAGTTATCGTATGGCTATCAATCTTGCTTTGTCTAGCAATATATTGCCGGGTTATAAGCATGTCGATAGCATGGTAGACTATAACCGTCCTTAATAAATAGGTTATAGACACAAAAAGATGTTTTAATTCGGAATTGTAGTTTTTTTTTTTCAATTACCGTGTTCAAACCCATAACCTCTACTGCTTTATAATAGTGTGTAGAATATTTGACGTAAGGTAAGTGGAAGTATTTGAGGAAAATAACTATAAATAATATGTTATAATTCATAAGAAAATACAACTAAATACTTTGTATCTGTATTATAAAATTGATTAGACAATGTTTATTTAAAAATATTTTATATAAGGCTGTCAACATTTTTAAATAACCATATATATTGTATTAATAATTCTAAATAAATTATATTTTAATAATTTTATTGATACTACAATTACGTATTAAATGAAAATGAGTAATTGTAAACTGAGTAAGTGTATTGTCAATAGAGTCAATCCTTGTTACTTTCTTGCCTTTTATAAGTTAAAAATAAACAAGGAAAAAAGAAGGGATTCTCTCCACTTTTCTCATAATAAATTAGTTCTATCACTTGATGTGATGAACAAGTATAAAATTAATTCCAATATTATATTGGAGGGTCCAAGATGGATTAAACATATATGTATAAAATAATATTGTATTTATAGGGTAAAATTATATGGTCATAGTTTAAATTTAAGATATGCAGTAAAATGTTATTTGAATCACATGTCTAACTCATACTTGTCTCTACATATAAGTAATTACCTTATAATTTCATTCTGAAAGAACAGAAACTGTTTTATGATAATAAATCTTAGAATAAGTTTAATATTTTGTTGTTATTATTTATTATAAGGAAAATAAACAAATAGCAAAAATTAAAAATTCATAAAATAATATAAAAGTGATGTGCTCGTATGTACTGTACATTGTTTGCAATAATATTTGTCAACGTATTTTAAAACTAGTAAATATTATAAGTCTCTTTCTGTGAGTACTATTTTAGGTCTAATTGATGGTAATACATGTAGAGGGGGGGATATTAAAATTGATTTTAGTTACTTGTTGATCTAAAATTATGTTTATTATTGTATCTTTACGAAATATAGAATTACAATTTAGTATAATATTAATTTATTTATTGTACTAAGAGCAATGTGTGTTTTTTAAAATATTATTTAGAGTAATTTCTACATTTTGTTATGCTAAAACGTTTAATTTTAGAAATTTGTTTGTAACAGTTACTGGACAGATCAGACTTCCTTTGCAATTTCAAGAACATATGCTTCTAAGAAATTGCCAACAGAAGACTCGTCTATCTACAAATGGCCAAACGACCTTTTGGCTCCTGATATAATATTTTACTTAAATTTCCCTGAAGAACTACAGTTATATCATCCATTTGCGACACCAAAAACCAAACAGTGGAAGACAAAGTATTTCGTAGTTTTGAATTTTAAAATAAGTATAATTACTGTAATAAACAAAAATTCTACTGTATTTAACTTATAATTTACTTTGTTTTTGTTTATAATTATGCATAATATTTCGTCTTATAATTTAAAAGTTGTTGGACGTACGTTAAAAGATATTATTTATTCATTTTACTATCTTTAAAAATTTTAATTATTTCTAGGTAAAAAATAAAAACTCTCAGGTTGAAAAAGAAATCTATGGTGAAATAGCGATTATTAAATTCAATAAATAAATATATCATGTAGATCAATTGGTTTCCAAATTTTCAGTTAAAAAAAAAAAAAAAAAAAAAAAACCCATGAAATGTTAACTTCATTTAATGCCCTCATATATCTAAAATTAATTTTACGAAAATATTTTTATTTATATTATTTATATTTGGTAGATAATCATATATCCAAAGCGTTAACTGTTTCACAAACGCTTTCTTCAACCATTTCTCAAAAAAATGTAAGGAAATTTCGTAGATATAGGTTAATATGTTTAATTATTAGGTTTTTTGCATTTAAAAAATATATTAAAAGTTAATATATGTATAAAGTGCGACGATAATAACAAATCCTTTTCAATAGATATATTATTAATTAATTAGTATGAATAGAAAAGTAAACATAATACTCATGCACTTCCAACAATATGTTATTTATGGATTTTATATTATTTTTCAGAGTATGGAATATTTATCGAAGATTTGAAAATCTGCCCATTGTTGAAATAAAGACTGCAATAGGATGGGAAAATATATTATCAGATATACAATACCATATGATGAACATGCTTTCAGACACTTGTCATGTAAATTTTAAGAACATTACTTTTGCTTCATACGAAAGAAAATAGTAGCTTTATTTTTACATGAAATTCATTTTTATAACTTGTTTCGAAATTTTAATGCAATTTTATACTTTTAAAATTATTAATAAAAATATTTCAATTTTATTACGAACTCATTTTTGAACCTATTATTCGGATACATTATTTGTAATTATTTTCTTAAAAATAAATAGTAAACTATTTATTAAAATATATTATAAATTTATATATATATATATATATATAAAAATTTAAAATACAGGATGTCCTGTAATTACGGGATCAAACTTCAATACGTGATCTGTCAAGTCAAAATATACATGAAATTTCTAATAAAGTATGGTCCTATCTCGCTTAGTTTTCCGTCAGTCTTTCTGTGTTTTTTACTAAAACATTTCTATCTTTGACGTCTATAAAGGTATAAACTTGAAACTTTACATACCATACCTGTTAGTATAACAAAGACCAATATTAAAAAATATATATATTAATTATCGCAGCTTAATAACTCAAAACCCATATTTCCACCATTTTGAAAGCGTAAGTGATAACTATCTAAAACTTTTTTTTAATATTTGTCGTTATACTAACAAGTATGTAATGTTTCAAGTTTATACCTTTATCGACTACGAAGATAAAAATGTTTTAGTAAAAATCACAAACAGACAGACAGACGGAAAACTAAGCGAGATAGGACTATACTTTATTAGAAATTTCTTGTATATTTTGACTTTTAATATCACCTGGTGAAGTTTGATCCCGTAATTACTGAACACCCTGTATATATACCACGCGTGAAAGTTATAAATCATTTTGTTATTCATATATATATATATATATATATATATATATATATATATATATATATATATATATATATATATATATATATATATATTATATTACATATTACATAAAACACTAAATATTTGCCTGTATTATTTATTCATTCAGTGATCATAAAAATGAAAATGATTTGTAACTTTTATTGAGATAAAATATGACAATCAACATTTTTGTGTTCAAAATATTTTGTTAAATTAAGAATTAATACAATAGGTTAAGTTTCTGAACATAGGCCTAGACTTGTAGGCGTGTGTTCTGTCCGCATGTTTTAGTTTGTAAGTTAGCCACTTGAGAACGGGGGTTGATTTTTACGCTCGAATCGTCGTCTATAGTTTCTTATAGACAAATAATGGCAAATGTCCGAACAAACAATAATATTAATTGTTGTTAGTTGTGCATTTTGGTAAAAAATCTACAACTGGAAGTAAAATCTTAATAATAAGTTTACAAATTTAGATTTTAGTTTCAATAGTGGATTGTTTAATAAACTGCAAGGAAAAAAATGTTACATAATTATAACCAAAACTAAATGAGCGAGTAAAAGTTTTAAAACATATCTGAAGTGGAGATTACTTCATAGAAATTTCCGCATTTCTTAGAAATGATATAACACCAAAAGACAATGAGTGTATCCTGATCATGAAAGCTATAATTACAGGAATAGTAACTCGATGTGTAGATCACGCGTTATACGATAGTTAATTAAATATATAAAAAATGTTGTGCTAGTGAACGAAAAGAGACAAACTTCAGTGAACTTTGGTCGTCGTCGAACATGTTTGGCCTTCATTTTGTTAAACATTCTCGTTTCATGGTCCATTTTTTACAGATTTTCACTTTTCATGACCCATTTTTGACTGATTTTAACGTTTTATCGCCCTTTTTTCCCTGATAATCACGTTTGAGAGCCAGTTTATGACAGATTTTTGCGTCTATGCTTGTTTTTATTGAATTTCACGTGTCATTCAATATTATACCCCCTATATCGAACATTGTACGTCCTACTCCTACCTTATACTGTACACCCTGGGTCATACATTATACACCATTCATCCTTCATTATACAACCTATATCCGACGTTATACATCCTTTATCCAACATAAGACACCATACACCCTACATTATCTACCCTACATCCGAGTTTATACGCAATACATCTTGACATCCAAATAACCTAAAAAGGCCTTAACTTTATTGCAGTTAACAGAAAGTATTACAATCTTAATAAAGTTTTAAGAGAGTAGCTACGGTGCATAAATACTACAGTAGAAGCTCATTTATTTAAACAGCTAAAATGAAGTTTAACTGTCTTTAAATAAATAATTCGAAACAACTACTACAAATTGCCTATCCCATAAATCTAGTAACTGCATCCAAAACACATAATACAGAATCCTATAACAGCCATGAACCATCGTACTTGACTATCATATATATTGTATATTCACTGAGATGAAAAATTTACAATAGCATCTCCTTTAAACTATTTATTAAATTAATTTTTAATGGTAAACGTATCTTTAAAAAATAATTATAAAAAAACCCCTGTTTGAACTCAATATATAAAAAAAAAGTATTAAAAACTTTAATGAACAATCCAACCCCTAAGTTTCACTTTCAAACTGTGATTATATTTCTTTAAACTATGGTGAAGAGTTACCTTGTAATACAAATATAGTTACTGCAATGGTTAATGAAGTGAGATCAAGAAACAAAAATAACACTCAACCTTCAAACGAACAATCGAATATTAGTATTTCAATTTTAAACTATGAACATTTTTCACGAAACTTATTTTAAAGTATTACTAACTTGTAACAGTAAGGTTTTTACTTTCAATTTCATTTCCAAAGTGACATTCTGGTTTCAAACTTATTTAATACTACTTAATATTTGGTTTTTTGAATATATTGTATTATATAATTGAATTAATAATGTTTAAACAAATAATAATTCCAAGGATGAAGCTAAAGAAACATTTTTAGTTGAGGTAGGGAGTAGGACTATTCATGATATGAAAGTTTAATGAAACTGTAGTACAATTAAAAGAGGAAACTTTAATAAATGCAGCTACCAGCTCTAATTAACGGGAAATTATGGTAAATATGAGTAAACAAAAAAAACCATAAAAATCATTCGTGTTTGAAAATTTAACTTTATAAAAGACGACAAAATTATAAAGAAAACTAAAATACTTATAACTCACCCTCCTAGTGTAACTTGTAATTTTGTAGGTAAAATATACAGAATAATTATCAGAAGAATGGTAACAAAATTAAAAGATTACGTCTGGTGGGAAATGTACTCATTTCCCACCAGACGTCGTACTCATTCAAAAGGCGTCGTGGGTTATGGAAATTACGAACAAACTAATAATCGATATCTATCAATGAATGCTAAATGACGTCAGTAGAACGTGTTATTTTAATGTTTGTATGATCTTAAGGGTCAAGGAAATAATGAAATGGATATTTGTTTTACCAAACTGGGACATGAGGCGTGTAGTTTAAATTTAATATTTATGGTTCAATCTTACGAAGTAATGACTGGAAGAAAAAAAGAAGACACAATTAATTCATTTTTAGCCTAATTCCATCTTTACTAATACATAAATATATATGGCTTGACAATTTCTGTAGACAGAACAAAATTGGTATGCTATTCATATATTTTGTTTTCATTTTGTACGCTCTGAAGTTTACATTTTTTGGATTTTTTTTTTACTTTTACCATGTATATATCGTCATGGCTACTGACATATTTCACCACCAGGTGATTTTTTTAATGTAGCATTGCGGAAAAACTTTCGTCCTACAGTACTATGTAAATCGAGTTAAGTAGGCAAACTTGGGAAAAGGTAATAACAAGACTCTTGGTATCGACTATCTTTTTCTCTGAAAGAATTATAGTCCTTCCAGAAACTAAATAATTTGGGCAACTAAGGACCGCATCTCATAAAGAACATAAATTCACATTTCTGAGGGGTGAAACTACAATCAAGTATTCAAAAACTATGATAAAAAAAGAAAGGGCAATATTTTCCAAACCAAATGCATTCGTTCAAGGTCTTCATCTTAACCTGGTAATATTATCAATCTAAGTTGGTTCCACAATTTCAATAATAATGTATTGATTGAATATAATTGTCCTCTTTTTCAAGATATATGCATACCTTTTTGTATCATCCAGTCTGGATCGTACTTACCTGATTTGTTCGATTTTCATGAATGAAATAATAGTTTTAAAAAATGAAAGTTAGAACTATTTCGTTTCGACCATTATTTAGTTTTAACCTTATATACGTTTATAACAATGCACTCCCAATAAATTTTTGATGTTGTATGATTTTATTTTTAAAAAATACACGTTATTAGATGTTGACCCTTTTAAAATAATAGTTTGTACACAAAACTAAATGTTTTGTATGAAAACGTAATATTTATCCATACAAATCATTGATACATATGTCTAATTTAATTCAAATTTAAATGGCATTTTACCTCAAACTTAAAAACACACACACACACACACACACACACACACACACACACACACACACACACACACACACACACACACACACACACACACACACACACACACACACACACACACACACACACACACACACACACACACACACACACACTCACACACACACACACACACACACACACACACACACACACACACACACACACACACACACTAACACACACACACACACACACACACACACACACACACACACACACACACACACACACACACACACACACACACACACACACACACACACACACACACACACACACACACACACACACACACACACACACACACACATTTATTATACAACTATTGTGTTCTTTTCTTAAGATAAAATACCTAAAGTCTTTTTAAAACATAATAGTTTATCATAAAATATGTATTCGGCATTGTTTTGACTATCAATCAAATAATTAATTGTGACTATATCTCAAACGTTATTGTAAAAACTGCAAAGAAAAGATCTTTTTAGTTTCCTTTATTCCTGTAAATTTTAAGTGAATTGAGACAAGGCTTTCTTTTTTTTGAGAGTAATGTTTCAATTGGTTTGAAAAAAATTATTAATAAATTTATTTATATATATATTATACGATTTAAAATGTAAACATGTAAATTTAAATTATTTACTAATGTAATAAATAATGTAATTGTCATATGATTTAACAAGAGCCAATACTCGTATTGAATACAATTTTATTCTTATTAAGATTAAGTATAGTAATATGTATATACGAAACATTCATATTGTTTTTACTGATAAATGGTAATACTAAATATAAACTATTGAAAATGACTTTTTTATCGATGAAAAGGTTCCTTGTTTAGTTTGTATGCATCGTCAAAAAACTGTATGTGAAATTTGGGCGATAACTCCCTTATAACTATTTGTTCTATATCATACATTGTATTTTCCATTCCATTTTCAGTACTGACGAGGTGAATTTTTACTAATTTAATTTTCTCGTAGATTTCGTGACACCTTAAACAAAAGAAAATTAATTTTAATTTTTAATTTTTAGCTATTAGAGAATAAAAGGAATATATTATATATTTAATAGTAATTTAATTAAAATTATAAACAAACTTTCTAAAAATGAATATTGTACCTAGAGTTTCAAAGTTCGGCTTCAACTGTCATGCTTCCTTAAATATATGCTAAAAAAAGGTTTTGTTTATTTTCCTTCACCAAGTTTTTCTTAGTGACATGATATTGCTTACAGATGCATACATGGTTTGAACAGTTTCTTCTGGTATGGATAAACCAATATGTAACGTTATGTAATTGACTTATTTTTCATATTTGTTATTAGTCGTTCAGTCAGCGGCTAAAAACATGTGCGTAGAACTTTTTAGGTTAGTTTCACTTAAAACCTGTTTTTGAGTTTTTACTAATATTTGTGTCTATTATTTCTGGCAAAATCTGCATTCTCACTGTCATTTTAAAGTTGGACTTATCCGTTTGGGAGTATATTTTTGGTGAAGCTAATTATTACACATAATATGAAGGAACCGTTTAGACATTGATCAAGAAATGATACTGAGATTGTAGAAAGTAGGTAATTGCAAGAAATTTTTGAGTCTTATAATATCATTCTTCACGAAATTTAATAATTATAAAAATTAATTATTCAAACTTTAAAAAAAAAATTAAATCTCAAAAACTAGTAAAAGATTAAAATATCCTTCCATGCCGAATTCTTATGTTTGTAAACATGATAGTACGTACACTAGATAATTATTGTTAAGTGTTTGTGTTGAAATGGTAACCAATGTGTATTATTTTTATAAAAATAAAACCAATCTAAATCTCCACATGTTACTCTAAAGTTGTATATTTACTTCATTTCTTCTCTCTCCCGTCTTTTCTAAATCTAATAACAAGTATGAGCAAGAAACATGCTTTCTTTTATATTCGGGGAATATACTGAACAATTTTATATTAAAGCATGAAATAAAATATATAAAGTTTTAATTTAGCAGTCGTTTCATTAGTCATTACTGTTGTACAGGATGTATATGAAATATAAGTTATAAGTCCTACATCGAAGATATCACTGAGTTAGTTCAAAATAAGTGTCTTTTTAAAGTAGGAAATGGAGTGTAGTTAAAGTCATTAGGACAAAAAAAAGAATTGTTATTACCTTCATTTTTCTATTTAAGAGAAATATATGAAAGAAGAAAGGAAAATACTAAAATATTCTGATTTTTTTAAAGCATGGAAACGTTAAGATATATTTTAGCACTATTACTATGGGTGCTTAAAGTTTTTAAAGTTAATTAATTCTTGGAAAAAAATCAATACTTAATCAAAAATTCATGTAGCGTAAAATAAATACTGTATTGTTTCTGTCCTCATATACCTATTTTTCCATGATTGTGGGGCTCTGGTAGACATATTTCCAAACACGAAATCAATCGGGACGTTAATAAATAAAATTAAATCTGGTACTAATAAATCTCTTGGCCAGTTATAGACTGGAGACTCTTCTGGTGGAATCTCATCTAATCGTGATAAAGTATATGTCAGCTGGTCAATCCAATAGCTAAAAAAATAAAGTTTCATCGATTATTGTTGTATTACTTAAATAATATATAATTACAAGTAGACCGTAATATAAAAATAAAATAAAATAGCTTGGTAATTATACTTAATTAACTTACTTTATCTATCTAAAGTTTATTAAGTTCTATTTTAAAGTCAAATGTATATGGTGTATTAGGTCATTTTAATTATTAAAATCAAATTAACTTATGAATTGGATTAATAAACAAGATATGTATGATAATTTAAATATACATTTTTATGCTTCGTCTGGTTAGGTCAATATGTGTTACAATTTAAATATATGTTTTAACGTTTGGTGTGAATAAGTATAGAGTCATTTTAGAATAAACATTTTTCGTAAAAACAAACACAAACTTATTAACCCGTATAATTAAACATTTAATTGAAAGCAGATCCCCTGAAATAATTACCTAAGTTTATCACTTGAGGATAGGAACGAGATATTGTAACCTTACCCTTTTGTAACCACGTTCCATTGGTTCCACAATAATCTCACTCTGTGTGCAATAGCATATAATCCCAAGTCATAGAACGCCTTGCATAGAGGTGTACCATTCAACAGCAGTGATCGGTATGGTGCAAGACAATTCGGAGGATTCCTTAAAAAACTAGCTCCTATCCTCTTTGATAGTCTTTTGCTTATTATATCCATTGCTGAAAGATTATAATAAAATTGTTTTATACATATCTACAAATAATAATTATTATGAATGTGCGATTGCTTTCAATTGCTAATGACGGTACAAACTTAAATAAAACTTGCTTATCCTAGTATCATACAGCAAATAATTTATTTATATAAAGATAAAAACAAAGTTCTAAATTTTAGGAGAAGTAATAATATTTGTTTAGGTAATTAATACGTTCAGCAAATATCTCTCAATATCATAGTGTCTTAATACATATTTTACCGATCTGATAAATATATGAATAATTTGGTACCCCAACCTCTTTTTGTTGTTATTTATTATTCGAAATGAATAATTTATTTGAATTTATTAGAAAAGGATCATTTGTAAGCAAATTTCCATACATTCAACAGTTATTTCTTTTTTTCGCCTTCCCATTTATATGTATGTTGACCTAAGTTTATTTTTCCGGTGGGATAGTTTCCACAAAACATCTAACTCACATATTTAAAACTCTTATACCGGTCTCATTTGAGGTATTACGTGTCAATCATTGTTAACCCTTCCTCTCTTCTTATGGCACTTAGTGACTGGTTTAAACCCTAATGTTCCACACTATAACCGCGCTATAACAATTTAATACATTTTATGACATTCGATCTATTGTATCTTGTTAAAATATGTAACTAAAATATAACGGACAGACAGGGGAACAGTAATCATTCACAAAATATATTTGTAAAAAAGTTTTCATAAAGGTAAAATCTTCAAGTACCATTAAGTATGATACATCTAACATACAAATCATGGTAATTGTGTCAGATTATGTTGAATATATTTGTATAATTCTTATTTATAATGTAAAAGCTTATATTATTACTTACTTGTCCGATGGTTGCCTTCTACTGCTATAAAAGCTCTCCTCCGCGTAGTAGCAAAGAATGGATTACCGTTCATACAAACAGAATCAAAAGCATACAATATCTTCTGGGCAGGTTGTAAGTTAGCGTACTACGGTAACAAAAGAAACAGTATAAATACTTCTATAATATATAAAATAGATTTATGAATGGCAATTATTATTGTTTTACTCCTTCAAATAATTATGTTGTTTTTATAACAATATTAACAAGAAATGTAAAATAAATTTACCTGTGGTTGCTGTAGAAACTTAAGTACTGCATCCAGGCTGTTAAACATGGGAAGCTCGTTGGTAGTTTCCTCCCAATATTTCAATTCTGTAAATATAAAATATAGTTTCAAGAGTATTTTATTATATATATATGAATTTACCTTAAATATGTAGTTACATAGATATGCCTTATATTATTTATAAACAATATAAGAGGGCAAATCTTGACCTACTAATTCTGATAAATGTTACGTAATAAATAAATAAAATATAAAGTTACTCGTAATTTTTTTTGTTAGTCAATTATCTCGCAAATACAGAATTTAAAAGAATAACACTATTTATAATGAAACGTCATTTATAACGTAAAATAAAAGATGTAGGTAAAATATAAAACCAACATGTTATACAATCAATCATCAGAACTATTCAATAATACTGATATAATAACTCGGCAAGATATAAAAAAGTCGTTGTCTAACTTAATCAGAATAACGATGATTTATATTATTTCATTTCAGACATGAACTCAAAGCTCAACATTAGTTTGAGACCTCATATACGGTGTATTAAAAAATACATCCATATATATATGTACATGTATAAATATATAGAATAAAATGAATAGAATATATTACTTATTGCTTATATTAAGTGAAATGTGTTCTGAGTGAAATAAAGAGTTCTACTTTTATAAAATTGGAATTCCTTAAACAAATAGTAATAGGCCTATTTATAATAATACGTACTAAGGGAGGCTTATACAGTTTTATTTATTATGATTTATGGTTACATTCCATTCCTCCTACCAAATCTTGATCTATTTTACTTAATCTAATACTACTTGATTAATTGAGTGCTAGAGGGGTTTCAATTTTAAGTTCTTGTCGTTTTTATTTTCAAGACAATGACGACACAGATTTTTATTTAAAAATACACATCTAGCAATTTTAAATATTTATATAACTATTTTGAAATATTATCAACCGTCATTTTGGAATTAATTTATTGACAATTTAAATAGTATAATGGCATGGCCTTATTGCTGTTTATTTAAAACGTAGTTACAATTTAACAACATGTTTATGAATGAAGCAATATAATTAACAAATAATTACACATTTTGTACACAAGTATTGTAATTAAAATATTTAGGTTACCTGAACTATTGTTCGATATTAACTGTGAACTTGTTGACGTATGTATTAAATATATAAAAGACACTAATATGGCTGAAACCCGTGCAAGTAATGCACTTTTGTGTGTCATTTTATGAATTCATAAAACGTTTATGATACATACGACATTCAATTGTCAAACCATATCAATCAGGAAAATTTAATACTTGTTACGCAACAACATCTCTTTATCTAAAATGAGAATCAACTCTTTTTTTTAATTAAGATACGAGGTTTGTATAGTATTAAGGCTGCATATAAACATATTAATTTACTAACTTGTCTAATTGTTGTTCCGTTACACAAAATTGCGTGTTAGTGACAGTGTGGAAAAAACGTTATACTTCAGATTGTGAATAAGGATATATGTTAACAGTTTTTTAAGGAAGAATGTCTGGGGGTAATAATATTGGATTATTTGTGTTTAATAGCTTTATTTTTGTGATTATACATATGAATTAGATTTTATAATAATAATGATAATGAGGAACTAAACATTAGTAAATCAATATCACACTATTAAAGATCTACATTTACGTTGGGATGATTTATTTTTCATATCCGATTATAAATCTACGTTATTATTATTATTATTTATATGTTAATATTTATTTAATAGGTTTTAATTTTAACATATTTTTACTATCGTGAAATACTCTTATACAAAAATAATAAATATTTACAGATATATAATAAAAATACTCATTGGTTAGATAGCAAGCTAAATAAATCTCACTCTATTGTATTGCATGTTATGATTTACAATTTGTAATTTTTTTTTTCATAAACAAATAATAGTTGAATAAATGTTAAGTTAAAAATTAAAATTGATTAATTATAAATATTTGTGCGAATATGTACTAAATTTTTGGTATTTATAGATTACTTTTATTTGACAAGTTGATTTCCTTAGTAAATATAGTTAAAATTTAAAAAAAAAACAATTAATACGTACATTTTCAAGTTATAAATTATGTGTAAATAGGAAACCATAGATATTTCAGCAGTACTTATTAAGTCAAATATAATATCTACTATAGAGTTGCGTAAACAAACTAGATTGTTTATTACATTACATAATATATTAAAAAATGTAAACAAAATTAAAGTTAAATCTCTTAAAATATATCATGTTGTCGGATATACAAATTCTTTACCTCAATTTTGATTCTATAATCAAACATTTATCAACTATTATCACATAATTTATTTCGAGTAAATACGTGCATTAATTGTGAGCCAGTACAAAATTAAAAAGTATTGAATGTGTATTTTTCAAATATGTACTTTTAACGTTTGTCAAAGAGTCATGTACAAACATTTTAGAATGTGGGTAACATGTATTAACTAGTTAAAGATGTGTTTAACCAATCATTTTATATTTAGATAAGAAGTTTCATAACATAGGTTATTGTGAGGCATGTGTGGTGAAAAGTTATTTGGGTTCGGTTCAGAAAGTTTGAGCATGCAAAACGATATGTTGATTTAGACGTTGGCTAGCCGTTAGAAGACAATACTTGTACGTCTAATTTCTTTTCTTTAAACGATACCATGGAAATGGATCGCATATATTGTATTAAAAACGGTTTAACTTCTTTGTTAAATCGGCCTAATAATTTAGTGAATTTCAGGTCATTCATTGTTATAATCTAAGGATATCCTCATTTTTGATCAAATATAAATTGTTTTTGGCTGAACAACCAACACAAATGTTTTTGTATACGCGTCTGACTAGCATTAAAATTTTATTTATTTAAACACTTTTAGTTAATTAGTTTATAATAAAGAAATTACTGTGTACGATTAAATAACAACTCATCCACACACAGAAAACTGGTGTAACATATTTGAAACTAACAATGTTTAACGTTTAAAAGATAAGAACATCACACATCCAAAATAATAGATCAATTATTATCTGATTACATTATCAATATGGTTCATCGATTAAATTCCGAAGTCATATCAACATTTGAGATATTATAGAATTAACCGATCTTAAATTAACAATGAGTTTATTAAACTATAGTTCATTTATTTTACTATATTTTTATTTCGTAATATTAATAACGAATACCAGAACAGACAACACTACTGCCTCATGCACTACTGTACAAGGAATCGAAGAAAAAAATATTACAGGTAATGCATTTTTATAGATGTTCATGATAATACTGCTTATTTCACTCTTACGTCAACAATAAACTAAAATATTCAGTTAAGTTGGAAAATGTCCAAATATATTGGTTGTTCTCTATCCAAAATAATATATATATATATATATATATATATATATATATATATATATATATATATATATATAGAAATATCGTTGAAAGTGTATTGTTATAATAATAATAATTATTATTATCATAATTAATAGGTTATTGGTATATGTGACGTATTCTAATTTAGTCTGACAAAATGTACAAATATTTAGTGGAGGCACGCGAAAAATGAAGTAGAGTAAATATAATAAATAATAAACGTTACTTATTTAACCTTTAATGTTAAAGGACGTTTCAAAAGTTTTATACGTCTTAAAAGTTATATTTATTCCAATGCGAATTGCTGATATTACGAGTATTTTTATATAAATTTTAAAATGTTTTGAAAAATCTATTTCATATTACAAAATTTAGAGCACATTTGATGTTAATAGGAGTATATGACCTTTATTATATTTACTCTAACAGGAAAATTCTAATTCCGCATTATTTCTTTTAATATTGAAAAACGTACAACTTAATTTGTAAATGTTTGCGACTAGTTATACTTAAGAGTGACTGTAACATATAGTTAAAAAGTCTTTAATGAACTCGATACGTTCACAAACGACCAGATTTTGAAAACAACGAATTAATATGTTCAAAATACAACAAGTTTAATACAGATATATGTTTCAGATACTATTACAAAAAAGTAATATTTCTTTAAACTAAATTTAGTACACATAAATATATTTAAAGGAAAAACAAATATTTGCCATTAAGTCAACGTTAATATTTCTAGTTTATGGACAGTGGGCACAATTAATTGTTCTCTTATGTTATGCTTTTACTAGTGAACTGTCAAGCAACGAGCTAAAGAATCTAGTTTTAGTTCCATTATTATTGTTGCTACTCCGTGAGTTAGCTACTCTCCGGAATTTATTATCATAATGAGAATAACTTAAGATGTTAAGCAAAAAGACTATGAATCAAATTTAAAAAAAAATCTAGGCTTTGAAATTTACAGGACATTTAAATATTGACTTTGTTTACACATTTTATGTGTAATCTGTTTTGAAAGATAATGTCCATACAGGCCGAGACAAACTTTATACAATCAATTTAAAAATAAGTAAACGGTTTAAAAATGGATAAACGTTTGAGAATACGTCTTATTATAACAAGTGCATAATTCATTCTCTTTAATTTCATGAATATCTATATGTAATTTATTATGTAGGTTACACTTTTAATAATATACCATTTGTAAGACTTTGGGAGTAGAAGTGACAGGAGGTAGTTACATTAGATATAAATTCGATTACCTTTTTTGGAGCGTCTACTATTCCAACTGGTTTTCTTTATAGTTTATAGTTATCATGCCTTCAAGAAAGATTTGGATGGGAGAGAGTTATTTTTGGTAGATTGGAGTCATTGAAAAGTTCCTTTAAAATTCAATGAAGGGTCCATACTTAGTTTACCAAGGTTAATGGAAGTATACAAGATTTGAACATTTTATGAAAATGATATTTTTAAATCTATGTCATTTTTCAGATTCTAATGTAAGCAATAGGATTATAATTCCAGTGTTCTATACTTTGGAGTCAGCTTTAGAAGTTTTAAAAAATGAACAGGTAATTTCAATTTATTATTTTGTTTTTTGTATTATAACTCGTCTTAGTAGGAATAATGCCAATAATAATTCCATATTTGTTAAGGGAATGTATAAGGGAGCAGCAATGAAAGTATTGGATGCATTCGAGAACAAATGTCCAAGAGATATACCAGGCAAAATTCGTCCAAGGAAACCATTTATTGTCATTGAAGGAAATCACAAAACAAGTAAGAAATTAAATTTTAAAAATCATTCCATTATTTAATCACAAATAGTGTTTATTAGTAGCAGTATAAATATGATAACGTAATATCAAGTAGGTCAAAAAACCTCTACCAACTAAATAGACAAATGGAATAATGCCCTTGAACTTAGACGTGTTATATTATATTTTGTTAATTTAATAATGGATTTTACTTCCGCAAACACATAGGCATAAGTATATATAGTTATATAATTTTCCTCGTTAATTGAATGTCGAAAAAATAGTTTATGTTTGAGTAAATATATTTGATAATTAATTGTACATTACCATTCTAATTCTGGATTCAATTAAAATTTCAAATCCTTTTTATTCTCACCTCATATTCTACCTTCAAAATCGATATTGTTTTTCAAAATTAAAAAGTGTAAAGTATATTTTATTCTTTTTTTTCATAATAGAATGCATTATTCTCAATATACATTTTATTTCCATTAAAGTTATTTTTAAATAGTTTTAGTTTTGTACTTAATTACTAATTTTTAACTACTTTTATCATTTCTAACGTTTATTTTCTTTACTTTTACTTCTCAGACCAAATATTAAATTAACCATATTATAAAATGTAAACCTGCACTCTTAATATATTTTTAAAAAAAGTAAATCAAATTGTCATTTAATATAAACAGTATTTGATATTTAAATGTGTTTTATTTTATTTACATATTATTATTATTTACGCATTATTATTTATTTCCATATTATAGCTAGAAAAATTGTTGCAAGAAGATTAGCTAAACGTTTAGGTGCCACCTTGACTTCGCATCCACCGGCTTGTCTTGAGCACCTTAGTGAAGTCTTTGCCAGAGGTACTCTAATAAGAAAAGCCTTCTATGCATTATCATTATATGTAGCTGCAAGGAATACCAAGAAAATATACGACAGGTATCCTGTCGTTATGAATGGGTAGGTCAATATATTTCAGTATTCAAGTGTTCTTATTGTATTGGGTTCATATATGCAGAATGTTATGCAATACGTCGACACCATTGTAAGTAAGGTTTTATTTGAGTTATGAAAATGAATGAAAAGAAGAATCTTAAGTTAATGAAGTTTATCAACTCTATTTTAAATGTAGGTACGTTTTTATAAAAAATGATCTTGTTTTTCATGCTTAATTACGTAATAAAAACTGTTAATTGTAGTGAATTTGTCTTAAATTATCTGGCAATTATATGTAACAGATTTGAATTTCAAAAATTTATATTTTTAATTTTAATTATCACGGGCTTAGGTCTTGAACCCTCAAACTCTCTCTTTTCGACACATAAAAGAGCGACGAAAGGTGACGGTAATTATCTACAAAAAAACTTATTTTTTTTTTACAAATCCCCATTTCGACCACAGATTAATCCTACCGCAATAACTTTAATACCGTTGCAAAGGTAATCTTCCATAAGTATATAATCATGCAATCAAAATACAGTTAAGCGTATAGACAAAATTTAATTAATTGGTTAAATCTCTGTATTTCGCGGCTAACGAGTAACCCAACAACTCCATATTTGTGAAAAACAAATTTAAGTGATTATTTGTTTAATTTTCACAAGTGCATATTTCTGTCTAACAAATCAACAGTAACACTTTTATATACAACGATTTGTTATCTTTCAACCACCATGTTTCATTTTTTATAAATAAAAACTTTAGGATTTTCATGTTTTATAAATATTTTTAACTGTAACAGTATTTAATCTTTAAAATTTAAACAAAATCAAGACTTTTAACACGTTTTTAGAGCGTAAAAATCACTTTTGAACCTAGTAAATATTAATGTCTTATATAACATTGTATAGGATATAATTCTACCTTTTTAATCATGTAACCAAAATTATATACAGCAAAAGGAAAATATTAAACAATACAACAAACTCCAGCGATTTTCCGCTTGGGCGGTTCTTCACAATATCAGAGCATTTGATCTCTTTGGGCTTATAATTTTTGTAAATGGTAAATTCATGGCCAAATACCACAAACTGACAATATTTTATAGTATACATCATTTTCTTGGAACTACATATTCTAAATTATCCTACCTGTCATAGTTATAATAATCTGTTTATACAAGTTACAACAAGTGTGTTAATTTTTCGGGATTTTTTTTTTCTGAGTGATTTTTATGTTTTTTAGTGATATTGTTTCACGCAAAAGTTGAATAACGGTCTAGGTTAGATCAAATTAGTGTTAACTTTTAAGCAAATTTCCATTTTTTAAGTAAAAATTAATTTTGTTTAATGTAAAATAAAAAAATTAACTTTGGTATTTACCATCATTTATGAACAAATATAGTAGTCTACAAGTAATTTTCTATACCTATAAAAAATAACAATACTTAGTTGTATGTAAATGTAGGTTTTTATTAAATTTGTTATTTTGGATTCTGTTTTTCTTATAATTTTTATTTCAAACATAATAAATAAACATTTTATATGTCTAAAATTGTATTCACTACACAAATAAAAAATATGCACCTATCTGAGGAAAATGTTATTTTACAAGTAGTGTTTTACATAATATTACTATTGTATTTTTGTTTATTTTGTTTCAAATTAGGCATATGATTTTTATCAATCTTCCACTATTAACGTAAACATAATTTCGTCTAATGAAAATGTTGTAAATTGATTTTCGTTTTTACCCAAATGTATGGTCAAATATAGTAAATATTTTCTTCTATATAACGAAAATATTAGTTAGTTTTTTTTTGTATAGTGAATGTATGCTTTCGTGTCGAATTTTGACTTCAGTTTTTGTATTAAATTTTGATTCCTGACATACTAACTCAATTTTTTTAAATTTAAAATTTGTTTTCATCAAACAGGTAAATTTCTGCACCTTTATAAAAAAAGATAAAACAATTAGTTGTGTTTTTAGCAATATTACTATTTTTGGTGATTTTATTTTTCAAATTTTCCTACCGTCTTGGTTAATTTTGTAAAAATGAAGTTTTTCACATAAAATTTTATAAATTGCTTTTTTTATCAAAATTTATACACAATACATATTACAAAAGTTTGTATATCTTGAAAAATATTGATAAAAATAGTTGTTTATCATTTTTATTGGTCTAACTTTAGTATTTTCTATACATGTTTTGATTTCCAACATACTTACTCAAAACCATTACATGTTAATTTTATTTGATTACATAGAATTAATCTATGCAACTTTCTGAGAAAAATTATATCTTTCAAGTAGACTTTCGTAATATGTGTTTTTAATTATGCATTTTTTTTCAAAATAAAAAGATAAAAGTTTGCACTGCACTATTAAAGGGAAAAGAAAAGTTAAATAAAAACACAACTTTTTTAATACCATTTAATTCTCATACGAAATTATTTGGTGTGGTAATGAGGAAAACATAATGGTGTATTACCAAGGCTAATGAATGATAACAGCTCTTTCTCAGGATCCTGAAAACGTGAGTATTTAAACAGGAAATATTGGCAATTAAATTAATTTTTTGTTTATTTTTAAAATCGAAATGTTGTGTATTGAATATTTTGGTTCAGTTAGGTATTCAAATAGAGAATTGTTCTTAAATACAGATTTAGATTTTCTTAATTGAATTTAAATACAACTTATATCAACAGTAACTTTACACGCGTAAAATATAAACATAACACACCGATAAGTAATATAGACACCTGCATTTACAACTCCAAGAAGTTTCTATATTAATAAAAGGTTATTTAAATCAACTATTTCTATAAAACCATTGTTAAACTCAAATAAATATTCCCTATTTCAAATATTTTATCAGTTCATTGTACAACTTCCTATATTAAGTTCAACAACGTAATTCTACAAAATATCTCAAGCCAATGTGAAGTATAATTAAATTCTTTGAGGTTACACAAAATAAATATATGTAACAACCCATTATGCCATTGATTCAGCTAGCTCTTCAACAATAATATGTCCATAGGGATGTATTATAGGTCACAGAAAGTGTTTACATGACTAGCTATGTGACATCTGTTAACTCTTGTAAATAAATTATATAAAATATATAAATAAGTTTAGGTTTTAAAACAACAAAACCTAACAGTATTAAAGACTTTATAAATCTTTTAATTCAAGTAGTTATGTGGTAAAAGTTAGTTTAGGCTAGGTTGCCAAGCTATGGACGAAAAGGATTTCGAACAATTTTTGAGAAACATGAAAGTAGACTCTTATACGAATTTAGTCTGTATCAAATTCAAAATTGCCTACATATGAAAATCATTATTTCAATTATTCATTTTGGCCTTTACAAATTCCAGAACTCTTAATTTACTCTGTTTAACAATACATAAATTAAATCCCTACTAGTCATTATTCTTTCCACAGATAAAAATTATATTAGATAGTTTTGATACTGTATTAGTCACTATGTTCTTAATAATACTAAAGTATAGAAAAAACATATGTACACTACATGGTAATTAAAAAATGTATATATTTAAAGCGTTGTACATGTATGCCATATATATGAAATTTAGTTCATTTTTTGTCCCATTGTGTTAATATGTTCCTACTTCATTTTCAAATCGTTTACAAATTTATATCAGTTATGATCTATTCAGTGTATTTATAATCACCAATAATTTTAACTACACCAAAAACCAACATTCATGTAATTATTTGTTTTAAATATAAGATTAGATTTTAACAGATTTTTTAAATTATTATTTTCCATTTCGTTTCAAGAATATTATAAAATTTGAATTTACTTACTCTACAACGATACAATTTCCACTCATTCTGATATAAATAGTAACTTATATTCGTCGATTTTATCAGGTTATTTCCAAAAATATTCCTACATTATAATTAACGTAGTTTTTGTTCACAGTTACTGGTTAGAGAATGCTGCTTACGCCTTGTCCAGAGCGTTCAGATATGAAAAACTACCGAAGCTCGGTGCTTCTATCTACAAGTGGCCGGGAGATCTTCTAATACCTGATCTTGTATTTTATGTCAACTTTCCCGACAACTTGCATTACGAAACTTATACAACCAGATCAAAAGAAAATTGGAAACCTAAGTAAGTCATTTTTACAAATTTTCAATGATGAACTTTATATTTTAATATCTTGACTGAAGTAATTATTAGATATAGTTAACTAGTTTAGAGGCCTCTTAATTTTAAATATGCAAATAGTATAAAAAGTTAAGGCTCTTACGTTCATAAGCAAGAATGTTATGTTTCGTGGTTCTGGCTACGGTATCTTCCATGCAAGTTGTATTATCTAAACTTATTATTCTAACACTTACGACCTATCAAAGATCCCATGACAAATAAGTATTAAAATTTTAAACCGCAATTTAAATTAATTGTAATATACATAAAGATGGATGGTATACAAAGTATATTTAACAATATATATAGCAGAATAACTTTTCTTTGCTTTTTGTTATACAGTTATCAATAAATATTTTCTAGTATTAGAAAAATTAAATATTTAAAACCCAAATATTGTGTTAGTAAATATATCCCATTACTTTATTAGTTAAATAATGAAATATCTGACTTTTACATTCGGCAAATATCTTTATTGTAGTGCGGGAGTGAATATTTTGCCATTATTAGTTGTTATGGTATAAGTGTTATAGTCCTAATTTCTTAGCGGTACTCACATAAAAGTTTACAAAAAGTACAGTAATCTAAAGAATATTGTAATCAACGATCCTGGACGTATTTTCCTCTCTCTTCAGAATTGCTATACTGTTTTAGTATAACAAGAAAACTCCAATATTAGACATCGTTACTTTTTATTCGAAGCTTACTGATGTAACTTTTTATAGTAATAAGAGCGATATCACTTTGTGTGTTTAGGATGCTGGAAATATTTAAAAGAATATCGAGACCACCAGTGCTCATAGTGAGTACGACAATGGGGGTGAAAGCTATAGTCGACTTCATGGCGTCGGAAATTCCTAGGAGATGTCGAGGAAGGAGAATGAGTTAAAGATCTTGAATAACAGTTATAGACAATGTAAATAACGTTTATCTTTTTTATATATATAAAATAAACATAATATCATATAGTTGAACTGTTTAGGTACTTTAAACTTATACTTTTAACAAACAATATCACTAAAATATACTTATCTTTACTGAAATGTTTCATTAATTGCGAGTGAGACAGATAGAACTACAGTTTTGTACACGAATTTCGCTTAGTTTTATGTTTAAAAGTAAACTTGAATTTGACTAAAAAAGAATCGAATTAAAACACAATATATGTCTGGATTATCACTCAGTTGAGACGAACATCGAAGTAATGACGTGACAATGTATAAGTAATTTTTAGTGTAATAAATATTTGGGATAGGTCAGACAAAAATCGTATGAAGATATTATGGTTTAGTTTGATTTGATAACATTTTTTTTTCCTTTTCTGCCATTTTGAAGAAACTTTGGCGTCAATAACTGCAAATCGTTCTTCATCTAGTCGTTAAAATATCCTAAATATTTGTTACACAGCATTGTCTGTTATAGGCATTCTCCAAATAACTACAGATATACCGTTTCCAACAGGAGTTATTTTGAAGAATTCATGTTTTCCACCACATCGATGGTGTTTTCCAACATAAATGAATATATAAACCCAGTTGCATTAGTAAATATGACATTTAATGATCTTAATATTTTGCGATAAACGAAAGTTATTGTAATAGTTTTAAATTAAATACCAAAATATTGTACAACTCTTGTTTTAGGAACAATCACATTACTGGAAACATGTCCATAAGAAAATACATCCTTAACCGCATTTTTATTAAATTCATGTTTTTCTCCATGAACAAATTCGGTTTTTGTATTGTTTAATTGGTTTGAATGACTTTAAAGAATTTATTAACAGATTTATTGTTTCAGTAATAATCACAAGGAGAAAATTGTAAACAAATGTTTTACTTTTAATTTGTATAAAATTTCGTCTTTGTGTTTAGGATGTTGGAAGCTTTTAAAAGAATAACAAAGCCTCAGGTTCTCATAGTAAGTTCAGCAATTGGAATGAAACCTATGGTAAACTTGATAGAGTCGGAAATAAAATGGCGATTACAAGGAATGGAGTTGGACTGAGTAATTTCTTGGCTAATCTGCTAAGGTTTGCTCAGTTAGTATTAATAAGGAGACTTTTTAAATTTAAGTTATTATTTTACTAAGTTTTGCTAAAATAACTAATTATTGACATTTGACAGATAAATAGTATACAAAACGTCTTTTTTATAAGCATAAAAATAAAAATCTTAAATATGTATTTTTGTTTCAATTTTTATTATAATATATTCATTAATAAGAGTGTGCGCTAAGTTAATATAAAGAATGAGAATAAATAGAATTTCTCTAAAAAAATATATTGTTTTCTATGTTTTTTTACAAATTAAAAAAACACAATATAATGTTTATAAAATTATATTTATTTGTAAAAATAAATTTAAACATTATTTGGAATTCCAATGTAATATTTTACAGAGTGTTCATTTACTTAATATAATGTTTAATAATTCAAAGAGTTTAATCTCTTATTACAGAGAAAAAACAAAAATACATGGAATTAACTGTGGAGGTTTACACGTTTATTTTATTTCTGAATATTAATTACTTAATGTATACTATTTTTAACAATCCTATTGAATATTTCCTTGGATTGTTTTTTAATTTACCTTTTGTGAATTTTCTTGCGAAGAGTAATTTTAAACTATTTATTGTTAAATTATTCACTATAACTCTATTGCATAACTATTTAAAGTGTTGGTTCTTTATTTTTTATTTATATTGTTAGAATAGTTACTACAAATAACAGACTAATCCAATCTAAAGCTGAGACCACTACAAGTGTTCATATCATGTGTTTAAAATGCTATTGTTATTTTATTAATACAAATATTTTTTTACCCTTCAATTATATTTTTAAAACAAAACAACTGTTACATGTTTAATTAATTTTATTAGCTTCTGAAAATATTATATTTATTTTTCTAACAGGGTCCTGTTTCCACTAACTACTAGGTAAGTTACAAGTAGCGGTGGCCATCACCTCTTCTTAAACTAATAACTTAATATAAAATGTGTACTTAATAACACTTTTAATCTTTTAAATAAAACATAATGTTATGATAAAAGATATATCTCATAATATCTCAATTTAAAAGATATTTTAATCCAATATTACAAATAATAAAATTAATCGTATTTGATATTGAATTGTACAATCCTACCTGAACGAGTTACGTAAATGTTAATTTTTTTATAATACATTATTTTCCTCGTCCACAAGTGTATCTGAACTCTGACATTTTATATTTTGTACTAAAGAATCAAAACACTTTTTTTATCATTAGTGAATGAACACTTACTAAATTCAACATAAGGAGACAATGGATTCTGTTACACCTATATTTGTCACAATTATTATCTTTAATCATAAAAAGATCTAAATTACTTGAGGTTAGTGATTAAGTTTGCTGGACTTTGTTACCAGGCGACTGAAAATTAATAATAGTGGAACCAACTGGTAACCATGTTTAAAAAAAAAAAGAAAAACAAATTTCATTAACAAAAGCCAAAAATTTATTTAGTTTGAGTTTAAGAATCAGATTTGACCATTTACAATTAGTTTGTTTTAAAAGAAAGAAAATTACAGAGTTTTTGATTTTAGTTGAAAAGAATTTATATAAGAAATCTAAGTTTTTGGATATATATGCATGTATAAAAAAAGGTCAAAATGGTATATTATTTAACAAGTTTTGTGTCATCTAATACTTAGTCTAAACATACATATAAACATATGAATATATATATATATATATATAGAGAGAGAGAGAGAGAGAGAGAGAGAGAGAGAGAGAGAGAGAGAGAGAGAGAGAGAGAGAGAGAGAGAGAGAGAGAGAGAGAGAGAGAGAGAGAGAGAGAGAGAGAGAGAGAGAGAGAGAGAGAGAGAGAGAGAGAGAGAGAGAGAGAGAGAGAGAGAGAGAGAGAGAGAGAGAGAGAGAGAGAGAGAGAGAGAGGAGAGAGAGAGAGAGAGAGAGAGAGAGAGAGAGAGAGAGAGAGAGAGAGAGAGAGAGAGAGAGAGAGAGAAGTACATTTTACAAATAGATGGATGATATACTATTTTCCTTTTTTTTTTAAAAAAGAACAAATTCATTATACATATATTATATAGAATTTAATTTTGTTTTGTAAAAAAAAAATATTGAAATATAAAAAAAAAAAAGATGAAATTTTGGAATATTGAAATATTGACGTCAATATGTTTTATTTAGTTAATTTTGAATAATAACCCCTTTGGGGTCGTGAAGGCCGAAATATTTGCATGCAGCATCACCCAAGTTTGTTTGTTTTATAAATTATTACACATTATTACATATATATATATTAAAAGACATATTATCGTACAGAGTTCAGTTCTAAATATTATTTTTGAAGAATAAATTCACAATTCGAGTTCCTTTTCTTTTTAAACAACTGTTATTTTTTGAGTACACTTAGTGAAGGTTGAAAATAGTTTTTTTAACATATCTGCAATTGCGATGTTAGAGCAATATCAAATAGATCTCCAATTATCTCTGACAATCTTCAAACAATCTCCGACAAACTTCGAAACAATCCCTGACAATCTCCGACAAACTTCGACCAGCTTTTTCTAAGCAAAAAAAAGCAAGTCGAATAGAGATTTATACAAACTCATACAGGTTATTGCACAAGTCTTCGTAATGAAAAATGTTTTTTTGTTTAATTAAAAATGAAAGGAAAATTATCAGAATTACAAAAGTCCAGAAAAGATTATAATTAAGTTTTCCTTTGATATTAATAAAGAATCATATATAAATATCTCGATCTTTGTTTGAGATAAAGAATTGTAACAACAGTTAGAAAATTTTAAAAGCAAAGATTCTAGTTCAGAAAAACTATTTGTCTACTTAATATTTTGATACTATTTAATACTTAATACTTTGACTGTTTAAGTTTATAGTTGGATTTTGTAAATAGTCCTTTAAATGAAAGAAAGCTATTTTTTACAAGTTATTTACTCTCAATAAGAATCATTGAACAATTAAAAGGAAAATACGAAACACATATATCAGTAATCAAAACTTAAAATATTAACAGTTTTATAATATAGTCAAATCTAAGATAGAAATACCTGGAAATTATTGAAATTATAAACGTTCAAAATGAGCCATGTGCCGGATTAACGTGCAATATGTTGTTCATGTAAACGAAAACTCACTAGCACTTTATTATAGAAGGTGATATTTATAATTTAGAATGGAAAGCGACATTTATACTTTAGAAACAAGATGACATGTATAATTTAGAACCAAGAAGCACTGCATAAATTGTCCTGAAGAAAAAAATTAATTAAATTTTGAGACTACATTTTTAAGAGGCTGAACTAAAAAGAGGTGAGCTAGAACTGCTGATTCTACCGTGTGTAGGAGAGGGGGTGAACCGGTATCGTACGAGGTTGAATTTTTATTTTCGCCACCAGGTTTCACCACACGATAGAGGTCTGGTCCGCAAGAGATAAGAGAACGGCGAGTAGAATTATCGATAAACAAGTACAGATTAAATTTGAAAGTCTGTATGACGTTACAACTTCATGTAGAGTTAACTTTTTTCTTTTTTTTTTTTTAATAAACATTGTCACCCCTAAAGTTTTTCACTACTTATATTATAATATTATTTAATTTTATTCTGGTTTAGGGCTATTTGTTTTTTAATTGTTTTAATAGGACACATTTTATGATTTACAAATTTAAATGTTATTGGTATGTTAGTAATGAACGAGATAATAATATTTCGCTGGAGAGTCAATTTTTCTCTTCCATTATTACGTAATTTTAAGGTGCAAAATATAATTTACATGGAAAGTTTGTATATACAATTTTCAAAATAAAAGGTTTTTGTAGATGGTTCTTAATATTTGTTGCTGAATTTTCTGTTTTATCATTAATATATAAAACAGACAAACACATTGTGTTTATTGTGTTTATCAATAATAAACACAATAATAAAAAAATTTATCATCATAAAACATTTATTTTATCATTAATATTAAAAATAATATAACATTATTGATTTTTATAAATTCTTTAAAAAATGTTTGACGAGTATCATTTTGCACAATCACTTGATAAAATGTAACTGATATTTCTTGCCTTGGAAAGTAAGTTTTTAGGTTATTAATTATAGTTGACTGTAATTATATTTTATTTTAGAGATTTCAATGAAGTAATCTACTGCAGGTAATGAAAAAATACAAAATTCAAAAAGCCGCCGTAAATATACTTTCGCAAGTTAATTTTAGAACAGAATGAGGCGATAACGGTCCTCTAGTTTGAGTTCCCGGATTTGTAAAGATAACGCAATTCTCTACAGACAATTTTGTTTGTTTACAAATTTACGTTTGGACAATACAAAACCACTCTAGTTCTACTTTTAGTACAATCAACTCCACTATGCCTACTTTAAGAAGTGTTTCAAACATTTATTTACGTAAAGCTACTTTTGTTTTCTTTAGTAAAAAAGATTAATTTTTGATTGATAAGAAAACTATATTGTAAACCCCATTATGACATCTACAATAATTTTATTTATTTATTTATTTTTTTTACATAGGCCAAACAATAAGAATATGAAATTAAAATTATTTAACACATAGAATTATTAGATTGGTTTCTCAGATGTTATACTTTGATTATACTGGTATATGTTTTGGATAAATGAATATCTGTTATAAATAATTATAAATAGTACGCTTTATGAACTATACATTTTATAAATATAAATGCAAATCTGTAAAAGATGTTTATTCTAAAGCTATATTGTCAAGCATAATCTAATAATCAGTAATTTTGAAGTAGTACTAATAATTTTATTGGTGTATTTGTACATATTATTAATTAATATTTTACTTATAGGTATCTATTAATTTTAACTCAATAGGAAATATTACACAAAACACACAATTATTTATTATCCTGTTTTAGTCTCAACAAAACTTCGGATTGAATAATAATAATTTCAAAATAAACATAAAACTAGAAAATGAAATATCGTAAATAAACATAAATATTCACATTGTTGAGTAATAATTCAAAAACTACATGGTCCCAAATCATATACAAACCACCAACATTAGTAAACAAATATCATCGACCTAGATATTTAAATAACACAAGTTATTAGTAAATATTCCAGTTGATTGTACAGAAATTTAAAATATATTCATACATTATTTATTTAAAAAAATCTTTAATTTTTAATTTTTAAATAAAATAAAATTATTGCTTTTGAATATTAAATACAAAACTAATAACTTAATCAATGCTAATATTTATAAATAAGTATTGAGCTTGACTTTGAGATAATATAATGTAGAACAAACACTTAAACACAACATCTAACAAAAATTAGGTTTATTTAATCAAATGCATTTCCACAACTAAGTCGCCATAATTAGTGATACATGATACAATTAGGCTAATAAACTCACATAACTTTAGTTATAGTTTAGTTATTGTAGTTCATGTATCACTGAGGAAGGCGACTTTGTCGTTGAAACGCGTTTGATTATATAAACGTAATTTTTGTTAGATCTTGTGTTCAACATTTGTTCTACTAAATGATTAAATTTCATTATATTTTTTTATGAAATAACAACAGCACTTTTCTTACAAAAAAAAAGTTTTTAACGACTTATAAGTTCTTGTCTGAAAATAAAATAATTATTACTATTGGTTATAAACAGAACATTCTTTTAAAATCCTTTCAAATATGGCCTCGATCTTCCTGGATGTATCATCACTATGTGATACCGAGGTTCATAACAACTATTTTATTTCAATGTTGAAATTTTGAATTAAAAACAAATTCATTTCTTTCCAAAAACTTATAACTGTCTTAGATGCAAATGTTTGGTCACCTAGAAGAAGGAAAAACACCTTATTTGAAATGTTAAAAAAAAAGTATTATTTGAATTTCTGTGTTTCTTGCAAGCGTTTTATTATCTTTATTATCTTGTTATTAGAAATCAAATCCGTATTGAATCTGAGAGTATGTCAATGCAAATTATAAAATAAAGAGAAACTCCTAAACTAATTTATAAAATACGAATTTTACTGGATGAATAATATAAAAACTATATATCAAATACAAAATGCATATCATTCTATTATTGCAACACAATTTTAGTTATCTCAATCGTACACTTCAAAATTTATATACAATTGTTTTTTGACGTTAATTATAATTGTACAATAATAGTTTTATAACTGTTTATTTGCTAATTGATTTTTAAAATTTAGTATTAAGAAATTTTATTCTGTTTTTCTAAAATGACTTATAAACACTGTTTACAAAAACTTTGGTAACAGCAAACACCCATGGGAAACAATCTTCGCATTTTCTCGCTTGTTTTAAAGGTGGTTCATAGCATACGCTTTTCTGTTTAACAACTTAACAGATTGTTAACTTGCCGTTTCACAATTAATAACTTGTGAAACTGTATGTTTTTATGCGTGTTTTAAAGGTCCAAACTTTCAGAAAAATTTAAAACTCACATTAAAAATAATAATACTAATAATGGTAATGTAAATACAGAATATATAAATATTCAGCAAATCTTTCTTATGTGGCTTGGATCATAGTTATTATATAATTACAAAAAAAATATTAAATAATGTTTAATTCAATTTTGTTATTCTTTAAGTTATCTTAAATTTTTACGCTGTATTATAAAAGTTTAAATTAAAAGTTATAAAATACATCAAATTATAACTTTAAGCTATATAATATATAAATATGTGAATGTTTTCCGACTGATATATCTTAAAACTTAAATACAAATAACTAATAACAAAACAAATAGAAACAGGTACATAAAAATTCATTGTAGTCCATAATATAATTTAAAGAAAAACAAGTTTTGACCTGTAAGGTTTTGGTGGTCTACCAGATTCGATTTCTCGAATCAATATCGCTTGGGTGTGATAGGATTTATCTAAATAAGTACAGAGACAAAAATTAAGTGATTCAAAAACTATTTAAATATTATCGAAACATAATTAAAGATTTACAATGTTTAGATGTATATTTTAAATTTTTATTTCTAGGTTAAGACTATGATGACTATATAATATTTAGTTTACAGTCTTCCCAATATTTACCTTTATAATTTTATTTTTTCTAATTTATTACTTAATAACTAAATGCACAATTTAAATTACTTACTATAGATAATAATTATTTTGATTTAATTAAAGAAATATTTTAGACTCCCTCAAAATAGCTTAATTAGGTATCATGAGATCCTTTTATCAGCTTATTTATGATGAAGGAAATTTTCCTTAATATTTAAATCAAAACACTTTTCAGAATTTCCTAATACTACATTTATTTTAATGGTTCTAGATTAGATTTGATTTTAGATTGTTTAAGATTTTGATCTGTAAATTTACATCTGAATTTACATTTGAACTGTATTTGATTAATCAGTTATGTTGTGGTTTTGTATTATGTATTTTAATTCTGTGTTAAATTTTAAATTTGTATTAATTAATTAGTTTTTTTTATGAGATCTTTCTTACATATTTTGTATATTACAGATTTCTTTGGCTATCAAACCGTCGCACTTAAAGATTCACTTCACACACAATACGCTTTTATTTATAAAATTATGTTTATTGATTTCTCACTTGACACCTAACCCTTGAATTTTATAATGATTTTTATGGCTTTACTTGCCTTTTGAAACACACCTGGACTTAATAACTTATTTAAAATATTTGGACATTCTGCTCTGGACCGTCTAACTTGCATGGTGATAGTTTTTAGACTGTTTTAAAAAACTCCCACCTTTTTCATTCACGAGGTTAAATTTTGTTGCAAATTAGCATTGTACTTCCTTTGAATTCCATTGGTTATTTATTCTCGGGCATTTCTTGATTGGACGTTGCTTTTTGCAATCTTGTATTTTTCAGTGGAAATACTTTGAGTTCATTCCAGAGGCCAATTCTCAGGGTTTTATGTGTAGCTTGCTAATATAATTTTATCTTGTGAAACTTAAGTTGAACAACCGTTCTGCCTTTACACGTGCAAGTTGTTATTTGAGACCGTTCTGCAGATGTGTAATTCTTTTATTTTAATTCACTAAAACAAAGTGCATTGATCTAAAAAAAAAACTCTTATTTATAATTTGTTATTTTTTCAAACGGATTATAAAATATATTAAATTTATTTTTGTGGTTAATTTTTCTTCCAAAATCTTACGTCTTGAAATTCCCTCAAGTTATTTGTCACCCTTTTCTTAAATTTGTTACAAAAAAAAATCTACTGGGGTGTAAGAGGTACCGTGGGAGTTTTAGATGGAGAGCTTATCCTATAAACAAAACAAGCTTTCACTATTCTTTAAAAGAAGCGTTGCAAGTAATAATTTTTATTGTTTAAATAAAAAAATAAAACATTTAATTAACGAAGTTATCATTTAGTACAAGATTCACAAGAAACACAGAAACTAAATCTGAGGAAATGGTAATTTTGTGGAAATGATTATATATGCTACGCAAAGTGGTTTGAAAAGGGCTTTGTATATTCAGAAGAAAAAAATTTTACAAATCAATTACTAAAATCATTATATAGTTTTGTTTTAATATTCAAATATAATTTTGTTTTCTCTTTTCAACCAAACAATAACTTTCTCATCACAAATATGAATAATTAATTTACCATACTAGTTAGAGTGATTTCCTCTTATTCAATAAAATTGCATGTAAACTAAATAAAAACACTCTCCCAAAATCTGTCATATTATCAAGAATACTTTCAATTGCTAATAGAAAATTTTATAAGTTAATAATCCAATTAAAGTTATAATTTATTTCAATTTATAGTTTATAGAACTCATTGTTACAATTCACATCTCCAGACTTTCTTTAATTTCATAAAGTTTTCTTTAACATAGTATGTATAAATCAGATTTCATTCAAATTTCCTAGTTCACAAAATAAACTCTATACCTAATTATTAATATTTGAGTTACCCACCATATATAATGAGTTTCCTTACATTTGTACACTTAGAACATTTCAAACTATAACCAAAAATACAACTTACACTACAATTGCATTACTGCACTACTCTAAGAAAATAACTGTTATTTATTGACTACATTTCATCTCCTCGACGTTACATGTTTGAAAGATGCTGATAACTTTTACATGAAGTTTAAGGTAGGAAGCTTTCCTCTACAATGCCCATCGTACGAATCATCGGTTGATCCGCTCTGGCCAATCAATACAAAGATTCCATGGTGTGTTATGCAGTGACTCTCTATGTTAGCAATTCTAATACCGATTCTTTCCAAAAGGTAAATTTCGGCCACCACTATATCTCTGTAGTTCAGGACTGGTTACCCATTATGCCAAAAGTATTGAAACGAAAATTGTGTTAACCTTACTGTTTTGTTTCCTTTTACCGACATCACTGTTTCTTTATACAGATATCCCAGGCTTTCCGATTTTTAATAAACTTTCTTTTTTGTATCTTAAAGACTCACATTAATTGACTGTGTTATTTTGTTATTTATTAATCTTGTCACAACTTGTAGAGTGAAAACTGTGTAATGCTTTTATATGTTCTCAAACTTCAGACTGTGAATTCTTTTGGCAAGCCAAGAAAAATGTATGTAAATTACCGTGTCTGAATGTCGTAAATTATTCGTCAATTCGCCATTTTTGTTTTATAAAAACAAATTGTAACTTTAGAAATAAATAAGATATTCAGTTGAGATTTTGAATACCCAAATCGAAGACTTTTTCCCTATATATATATATATATATATATATATATATATATATATATATATATATATATATATATATATATATATATATATATATATATATATATAATGGCTGGTGTTTAATATTTGTATTCTCGCAGCCTGTTTCTTACATTAAAAAAAAAGTAAATCTTCATAACTAACTGTCAAGTATAAAAAAAGTATTACCAAGCTTCTATTTCTAATACAAAAAAAATAATCTAAGTAGAATTAGATTTTTATTTTTTACAACAATTCAAATAAAAATGTCATAAAAATATCACTTGACTCTCAAGAAGCAGAAAAAAGTCTATGCTTGATGAAATTTCTGAAGCCAGAGTATAGTTATTTGTGCAACTAGTGAGCAAAGTGGCACTTTTTTAAACGAGAGAAAAATGTTGACGCACAAGGCTTGCCGAGTGCGTCAATTTTATCGAGTTTAAAAAAGACACTTTGCTCACGAATTGCACATTATACTTTGTCTACAGTTGTTATTTTGTGACAAATAAAAAACATACTTCAACAGTAACACAATTTAATAAAACATTCATTTAATACAATAGTGTTCAAACAAACAATCAATTACAATTCGATCTTTAATATCCACATTTTTCTTATTTTTCAGATTATTTAAAAATATGAACTATCCATATTTTAAAACTAACTACACAAAATACAGCAGTAGTGCTAAACAACATATCAACACTGAGTAGAAGTTCTCACGTCAAAATTGAGGTTATTTATGAATATTACAAATAACTTAGGTGTATTGTTGAGGAAACGGGATTGCCACCTTCAAAACTCGGCAAACGAAAAATACTCTCCGTGTACATACACTGTCAATCATATTCATGAATAATTACTTCCTTTTTCAACTTTAAAACGTTGTTTTGTTGTTTATTTGTGTTATTTTACATGTAAGAATTAATCTAACCTACATACGGGACATTTCCTATATATTATAAATCAATTCAAATAAACTTAACCTAAATTTCGTTTAGTTCGGTGGCCATTCGGAGTGAGCAAAGTAGTGGGCAAAGTGAAACTGTTTAGAAATCAGCTGTTTTGCAAACTAATTTAAATGAACAAAATGCCACTTTGTCAACAACTGTAGACAAAAATACATTATCACTGTGTAAGAGATGTTTCTGACAATGCGAATGATACATTTTTAAATAAACATTACTGTATTTATTAAAACATATGAACTTTACAGCTACAACGACAACAATTTGTCTGGACTACTAACATATATCTTATTTCAATACAAGTAAAATAATATATTATTTTCAAAATATTTTTTTAGGCAAATTTTTCATTTTATTTTATTACTCGAAATGAAAATGCATGTTAAACTATTGTCTTTGTGTAATTATATTTCCTTAAAGCCAATTCAAATTCAATTACTAAATATTGAGAGAGAGAGAGAGAGAGAGAGAGAGAGAGAGAGAGAGAGAGAGAGAGAGAGAGAGAGAGAGAGAGAGAGAGAGAGAGAGAGAGAGAGAGAGAGAGAGAGAGAGAGAGAGAGAGAGAGAGAGAGAGAGAGAGAGAGAGAGAGAGAGAGAGAGAGAGAGAGAGAGAGAGAGAGAGAGAGAGAGAAAGTTATCACGTTGAAGTTAAAAGTCTCAGCTATAACTTTATTGAGATAAAAAACTTTTAATTGTTCTTTCTGGAAATTGAATGCCCTTTGAATACGTAGATTTTTACATACAATTGCGTTAGTATATATATACACATATCTTTGTGTATGTATATATATGACATAAGCCGTATAAAACTAAACGTTAAATAGATAAAAATGTAACCTAACAAACGTGTTTTACATTAAATTTCATCAAAAACTTTACATTTATAATGGAATAATTAAAAGAGTACAAACTTTAATCAAACGTATTTTCAAGAAAACATAAATTTAAATTAGTTTTTACGCATGAAGTTCTTTTTTAGTTCATAATGAGTAGTATTTATTATTATTCAAGTTTTTAAAGCAATAATTCTATATATAGTATGAATACAGTATTTGTAAGGTAATTTGCATAAAAATAATTGCTGTGAAACGTATGTATATATCATATAAAAAATTTTACTGTGGATGAAATTGTGTTTAATAACAGTTTTATATAAGAAAAAGAATATGACAGTGAGTTTAGTTTAACAATCTCTAATAATTATAATTTTCCTATACACCATGGTAGTGTCAATACTCTGTCTAACATTGTAGATTCTCAATGTCACTTTATTTGGGAGTTTACACCTTTTAATACATTTACTTGAATAAATGCATTCACCAGGTAATATTTTCCATCGTTTCAAATTGAAGACTATTATTACTTTACGTTTCTTCTAACCTTGAATTATGCAAATACTTTTAACTTTGGGGCTCCATTAGATCCTTGTAGGTCAAATGTCGCTTTGCATGAATAACCAATAGAGACCAGGTTAGAAATAATGCAAGAGCTGACTTCACTAATCTGTCAATTATATTGTTTAAAAATATATACAAATTTATAAATGCTACAATTTCGATACTAGATTATTCGTTTATCTACTGAAATTTTACATTAAATGATTAGGAAAGTGTAATATAATCTACTTAATTAAACTAAAACACTAAAACACCTAATTAAACTTAATTTACCTACACTAACAATTTATCATTATTTCTAATATGGAAGAAATGATCCTTCCAACCGTGACACCTTCTTCCCTATTTTGATTACTAATTCAAACTTCAATGAAAGAAAATCGTCTCTAAATTATACATACAATTATTTTCATTTGACAAAATAAATTTTCTTGTACTGCCTCGAACTTATTCAAATAACAATTCCTCATTGGTTATTCACTTACTAATTTTGAACATTTTGAAAGCAGTAGGTCCTGATTCTAATTGCTTATTAGGTGTTTGTTCGAAACCATGGCTACAACTAATTCTTTAGAAACACCCTCCCCCCCCCCTAGGTTAATTACGCTTGAACAATCGATGTTACGAACAATCTATTACTAGAAATACCGAGTTAAACATAAATTTATTTATAATTACGTGTATATGATTTTGTTTTATAACCTTCGAGATCTGCCTTACAAAATATTTATTTTAAAACTACTTCAGTAGAAACACCTATTCTTTCTCACTTCACACTTTTCACAATATCGCTATTTTTAATTTATTATAGAATAACACTAACCACTTCAGTTATAATTGATGACACATGGCAATACTACTTGGTATATCTTTTACTTATAACACCACTATTATATTTTTATTTTATGCTCTATGCACTTATTACCCAGGTGTCATAATCTCAACAGAATCTTCCCAAAATTACTTATTCTTTCCCCACATCACCTCCTGACCTTATTTTTTCACGTGGTTTTTTTAGTCGTCTTTGATTGGACAATATATTTCTTGATTAGCTTATTCCTTTTTTTTTTCAAATATTTAATTGTGGCCATTTAATTTTGAAGTATTAGGTCTCTATCCATTCTCACGGATATGTTCTGGCTGTGCGAATGAATTCGTTCTTTGATGAAATTAAATACTGCTCACCTTTGATTTTCACATCCGTTCCTACTTTCTGTTAAAACGATATCTGTTTCTGGCTTCTTCGAAGTGAATCTTTATTAAAATGTATATATTTTCTGTGTTTAGTATTTTTTTAAATTTTGTAATGTACGTTGTACATTTTATAATGTAATGTGATATTTGAGGTTTCAAGATATTTCCCTGACACCCCCCCCCATGCCGGGTTTAAAATTGTACCTCCATATTTTATAATGTTTTCCTTCAGTATGACTCCATTGTTTACAATTCATAGTGTACGATGACTTCCTGAAAGTATGTCATGCAGAAGTTGTTATTGTAGAATGCATTTTGCTAACCACATGGAATTTCGGAGTTATCGATATCTGTGACAATGTACTCCAAGCGAATTGTAGAATGCTATCGTGGAATAAATCTGATTTTATTCTTATTCGGCTGTAGTTCTCATTTAATGTTGCGAATTCTGCCATTAGGTAATCTCTTAGTTTTATATGTGTTTTCAGACTTTAACTTTATTTTTAGGATGTGTATCCTGTAGCATTAAAGTTGGAATAATATAGTTAGTATAGTTGACAATATCATAATTACGTAAAGCATAATTCGCTTATTTTCTATAACGTCAGACCAACTGTTATGCATGTGGATGTGTTGAAATGTATCTTCTGGAATTAAATTCCTAATCACATATTTATATTGGATTGGTATGTTCCATTCTTCGTTTAAGATGTCTTTCATATTTTGAAATTAACGTTTTTGTGTATCTGGTAGTGGGTTAATCTTTATGGTGTGAAGCCCACTCCAAGTTGCAGGTATTATGTTTGTCATTTCGATTTGTTTTACGCCCCTCACATCACAAGGTGTTAGTGTTCTTATAAATAGGTTCATATTATTAGGCAGTCACATGGTAAGTATATTTCTATCGATCCTAATATGCTAATCGTTTTGAAAATATGTGCTTTGTTAGAGTTGTATTAAAGTTATTCTGATATGTGGCACTAGATACTATTAATCCCTGTTCTAATCTAGAGTATCTAAGTATTTTATCTTGTGTTCTATTGATTAACAATGGCTTTCTCGGTTACTTTGACGATAAGGTGGAAAAGTAACTCCTGATGGTCCATGACTTACTTGTATTTTTACTGGTTAGATATTTGATGGGCTTAGGTTTTTGACCTCAGTTGTGTATATTATTCTATTGTGGCTGTTACTCGCCTCAGTTGTGTTTTGTTAAATTTTTACGAATTTGGAATTTTACTCCATTTTAAAATTGGCTAGTATCATTATTGCATTTATTCCTGATGAAACATGAAATTTATTTGTGAAGTTTATGTCATTTAATCTCCATTGATTTTTAGCTTATTGTTTGTTCCAAATTTTATTATTGTTCTTGTTGACGTGTTAATTTCTTTTTGCTACTAGTTTATAATTATATATCGATACATTTGCTCCTGAATCTAAGATTGTTCCAATTTTTTGTTTGTTCAATGTGGTAAATGTTATTTTAATAGTGCACCTACCACATGTCATCATATTGTGTCCTATTTCCTGATCTATGTCAACATTGGGTATGTGAGTCTCTTCGAGTGTATATTGCGTTCTGATATTTATTGTAGTTAAGTATATTTTGTTTTCGTCATCTGAATCAGCGGTGGAGTGATTAATTTTTATAATTTCTTAATGAGACGTATTAGTATTGATTTTCATTGAACTGTTTGCTGCTAATTGTGTTTTGTTTGGGTAAGCCTAAATTTAGTTTATTCTTATTCTGCATATCTGATTGTTGATATTTGGTATTAAAATGTTAAAATATATTGGGGGTTGTATGGCAATTATTTTTATAGCTCCCCCCCCATCCACACCTTTTTTTGTATGTATAGCTTGTTTTAAATGGTTGTTAGAGTAGCATTTATGAGTACCATTTCTACTACCCTTTGTACCAAATGTTTGATTTATTTTGGTATACGGTATGCTTTGTATTTATTATATTATGGGTTCGTATTTGGATTCGGATTGAAAAAGAATTGGTCTGTAATTGATTGTGATTGTTAACCAAAATTTTAAAAAAAGAAATAATAATAATAACTCACATCCCAAAGCATAGCCTGTTTAGAGTTCAGGTAATCATAAATAAAATAATCAAAATTTAGAAAGAAAAGAAAAGTGGAAATCTGGTTATAGAAATAATTTATATTTTATTAATAAAACAATAGCAACATTTGTAAGCGTCACCATTCATACACAAACACACTTAAAAATACATTTAAACATACATTTACAAATATTTGTATGCAGCTACGCTGTTACTAATACAACAAATATAAATAACTATTGTATTTATAAAGTAAAATGAGTTAATCTCAAAGATTTATTGTAGGCTATAGAACAGATACAATTAGAAACAAATAATTGAAATGAACTCTCAACCATTCCATCAATCATATTAAGGAAAGCAATGCTTCGAATTTCCTAACACAAACAAAGAAAATTTAATATCCTTGAAAACGATTCCATATTTATTTTAGTCGTAAATTGTTGAATAACTTAGAGGTGTTATAAAATTATTTGTGCTAGTCTTGTAAAAAAAGTAATAATAAATAAATAAATAAAATAAAATAGAAAAATATAGGTCTCAGTGCAAGAAATTCTATATTATAAAAAGCACAAGATAGGTATTAGATTATCCTGTTTTTGGTTCTTAAACTTCTTCTGAAACTTGATAAGTGTTGGAGATTTTTGTACATCCACCCCATTATAAAATCCAAATGAGTTCTGCTGTGTAAAGAATAATAAACTATTTTAAATTTCAGATAGGTAAATATTTCGGAGAAAATTTTATTTCTTCGTAAAATGGGAATTTTAGTTCATAATTTACAAATATTGTGTGTGGTTCCAATGACATTTCTTCGTCCAGAATAACTGATAGATTTTTCATAAAATTATTTTCTTTCACTTTAACACACGATGTCATAAAAACGAAATTTTTACATAAACATTTACAATTCAATGGGTTTAAAAATTTAGGATTCTCTCTTAAAGAAAAATATACATCTTAATTAGTTTCATCATGGCTTAGAACCAAGTTTTTTTGTAAAATACATCTGCAAAATATAATAATTTCCTTCCTAAATTCCATATTCAACATATACATAATGTTGTGTAATCAGTAAATGAATTGACTTGCCTTTAATAATGAGTACTGCAATGGTCATTTATAAAAAATAAATGCAATGCGATTACTAAAACAGATCCCTATGGAACTCCATACTCAATTCCTCAACTAACTAAATACTTTATTTTCATTTATACATCTATAATTCCCAAAAGATAATCACGAAACCGGTTACTTATTACTCCCCTAAACCACCATTGCGTAATTTGTCCAGCAGACTATTATGGTCTACTGTATTAAGAGCCTTCTTTCTATTAATAATACCGCTGATATGTTGATCCTGATTTAGTTCATCTGAAACCATTTCCACAAATTTCAAAATAACTGTTTCATTATTCTGACCCACAATTATTAAACTATTAGGATAACACCTACAAAACTCTGTTGTTTAAATAATTTCTGTTTAATAAATTTGTATACGATTTTGTAGAAAGGGGATATCAAAGATACGATAATGTATTAACTTTTCCAAAAATTACCATAACCGGCCCAGGAACCCTACTTATGTTTTGTAATTACAAGAGCTTTTTAAAATATATTTATGAAAGCATCAGTGTGAACCTGAAATGTATTGTTCAAGGAAACGCCGAAACTATTACGACTAATAATTGAAGAAGAACTAATGCCATCAATTGTGGAGAAAAGGTATATATAGGCATGTTACAGCCTTTATCAATCCATTGGGTAGAAAAGGTTTAAGAAATACAGGCTGCATTTCAACGCGTTGTTCAAAACAGGTTTGGAAATCTAAAGAACCAAAGTTGTAAGGCTTATCTATAATTTTTTGTTAACTTATCAAATTGTTCAATATTAAAGTAACGATTAAACTAGTTTTAAGTTACGTGTGGTTCATTAACAATTATTCCCTTTCATCTTCATTCACATTGGTCTAATAAATGGATTTAACCAGTTCAATACATTTTGACACCATTCCGTTTAAATCGAGTATCAAAAAAACAAAAAAGTTATCGTTTATCGCTGGCTAGTGGTATAGTTGATAACGCTTTCAGTATACTAGATACTACATTCAGATTGTTTTAGAAACAGATGCTCCACAGTCCTAAGAAAGTGGTCAGCATCATAAAGGCCTATTGATCTTCATAAAAATTTGTTCAGACAAACAAAGTTACAGAACAGACAGATAGAATATACAGTAGTCACAGAATATTTTGATACAAGAATCATTATCCCTGGCAATTGGAGAGTGGAGCCAGCGCCTCAAGGATTGGAAAAACTACCACGTTGTTAAGCAACCGTTCACTTTAGACGGCCTACATATCTTCGGGAAAGATATGAAGATTACTTTATGGAAAATGGATCAGATTAAATATGATACGTTACAAACTAACGAACAGACAGGGTAGAGGACTATGTATGTATATATTTTACAACCTATATGAATAGAATTGAAATGTAATTACCTAATTACTCTCACTTTCTGTTAATATGGAAGTAATATTTCGTTGGGATTCATCCAATAAACTACACCATTTTATTGAAGGAATGTAAACTTTGTCAGTTCAGGTGCCGGAATTTCTGGACCCCTATTTTTTAAAATCCTGCTAGTAGGTCGATATAAAAAGAAATCGAGAACGAATGATGAAATGAAAACAATAGAGAATAATAACTACTTAACTTAATAACTTAGTTAATAACAATAACTTGTAATAACTACTTAAATATAATTTAAAATTTCAATACTAAGGTGATGTTTTTTATTTTGATTTAATTTTCTTCTCAGAAAATCCAGGTCTTCAATATTATTTTCGAAATCAATATACGCAGATTACTTGAATTGTTTATTATTATAAAGTGGGGATTTATGTTTCAATAGGCACTCATGTTGCAAATAATTTACAAAGTTTAAAGTTGTAAAATTATTTATTTATATAAGAAACTATTCCACTATTTGGTACTGTCTTGGGTCTTTTGTCTTAGATGCGTTTCAGAGTCGGAACTCCATCTTCAGTAATCGCACGATAGAGGTCGTGTAAAACATAATACAATTATTTGTAATACATCACAAAACCACTCATATTATTTGTTTATTTAATTAAAATTATTGCGTTCTTTTACATGTCCTGTGAAATACCAAATAAATAATAAATGAGTAATAGTTTCTAATGTTACTAAATTTTATATTCTAATAGTGACTTTGGCATCAAAAATGAACTTTATTTAATATTTTAAATAAATGTAGAAAACTCCTCTCTGACATAAAGTCTTAATAATATCTGAACCAAAAAATAAATAAACTAATTAAAATAACTTGGAATAAAGTAAACAATTTAATATTATAATATTAGTATTTATTTTTTGTAATTAAATAATTGTTGAGACATAAATTAAAATTATTGACAGATTTGACGTGGTAGCTTTTTTGAATATAAATCATTGATTGGCTAGCTTTTCATTTCCCTAATGAGTGTCATTTATATGTAAGCCGATTACAATGTAATGGGTCATTGATAGCAAACTGATTGGAACATTCATCAGAAAGCTTGAATGAAAACTAATTTCATTCCATTTTAAACGACCCAATAAAGTTAATTATTATTAGATAAATAAATATTGCATCGATGACAACTGTAATGATTTTCTATACAGTCCAACTAGAATTTTAAAATTCATATTGAAATTGAGTCCAAATTGTTTACAGTTTTATATGGTGTATGATTTCATTAACTCAGTACAAATAAGGTGAATGTTGCTTTCCTTCATAGAGACCCAAGTAAATAGAATGAGTAATATTATTTTTTGAAGCAACAATTCCAGAGACAATTTATAATATATATTTAATTGAACAACTTAATAATTTGGGCTTTTTGAATATGAAACACTGTGAGATATATTTTTGGTTACATCGTTAAAATTTCTAAGTCGTTATGATATGGAACTTTACACAAACTACATAAGTACAATAATATAATTAGTTTTTCTGTGAGGTTTGATTAAATAAGACAAACTCATCTTTATCGTCAGTATATATTTTTTTGGATAGCATATGTAACATATATCTCATATAAAATTGATTGTAGACATATTAGAACACTTCATGCAGGTTTCTCGAGCTATACATTCTGGGAACTATTTATCATACTGTTAAAGATATTTTGTGTTATTTGCACCGACATCAGCCACTGTATATGGGGTTATTTTCTGTAGAATGCCACAACACGCTATTACTGTTAACACGTTTTTGACTACTCAATAAGGCACCTTAAATAAAATCATTTTCAAATTCATACAAAATCGAACTGGCTCCAACATACCTCGACAAGAAACAATTTGTTCCCAAAACTGAAGATAATAATTAATTTTGGATTACTTTTTAAACTCAACTTATCTTTACACAAATAAATATTTAAAACTTTTACTAGAAAAATGTAAACATTTTATACTAGAGCCATTCCATACTATACCTTACACTTTTAGTAAATCGCAATTCCAACTCTCAAGAAATTTTTTGAGGTACGTGAAACAGACGGACGAATACACATACACTGGGAAATCATATCTTAAGTTTTCCTAGTGACAAAAATATTATAGTTATTGCAACCTATATATCGATACTTAAACTAAATATAATATCCAAAATACTATATTTTACATATGATATAGGTTTAAAAAAAAAAAAAAGTCAACTTAACACTGAAAATAATATCTTAAAAAATTGAATGAAATTTATCTAGTCTTAAGTATGGCCTTTAACAATGGATGATCATATAGTCGTAATCGTAAGTGTATTTTTATGTAGTCGAAGTTACTGGTTTTGAATAGTTATTCATTGCTGAATCTAAAGATAATAATTATTAACAAAAAAAAATCAACATGGTACGGCAATGTATATTATTCGTATAAAAAAAACTTTAAAACTTTTTCGAAATTCTCTTTTAATCTGAATAGGTTGCTTAAAAGGCCAAGCGCTAATCAAAGAATTTAAAATATTTTCCCCGTATAGCTTAAATTGAAATATTTTGGTCAAAAATAACCATATTTATTTAAACCCCAATATTTGATTGGTAAATTTTTTACAGTAACTATATAACGACAAATCTGGAGTATCTACGGAAACATACTTTATTTACTGATAAACATTGAAGTTATAGAGTATTCAAAATAGCAGAGGAGCCGAATATACCCTTAATTGTTTTCTAACGTAATTGATTAATTACAGCCGATTCTTCCAAATATTAGAGATGAATACCATATTAAAAGACTATAGAAAATTTAGATTCCTTCACCGGTTGTTGGACTATTTGATGATTCCGCCTATTCCACAATATATTTCACAATGTTAACTCCGCACAACGTTGTTAAATCCTAATTACATAAGCCTAAATGTTTTCAATTTAACTATGTATAAAGTAATAATTTTACTAAATAGATCTAATTTTTTTTCCCTGAGAAAATCTAAACAAAACGTGTAACATCTTATTTATATCCTCCATATATTAAATCAATTTTAATTGTACAGGTTATTTAAAGCTCAGACGCTTAGCCCCAATGACAAAATCAAAAATGTTAGAGTTTATAAGAATATATTTTTTTTACATAACCCGTTATGGGAAATTCTCACGGATATACTATCTTTTATACTATGGTTCAAAACCTCATTGGCTATAATATTATCGTATTAGGTATTGTGATATTTGTTATATTTGAACAATTATTGTTTCTTCCTAAATCTGCACAACCGGTGTTTTCTAAAAACCAATACTCTAATTTATAATTGCAAAATTTATGTAAAGAACGCAGTTTGAAGTTTGAACTAACATTTGTTAGTTCTTTTAATATATATATATATATATATATATTAAACTAAAATGTGTATAGTAATTATTAAAGAACGTGTCCATAAAAAACCGGGTTAAGACCGCTTTTAAGACCGGGTTATATTAAGAAACTATCTTCACAATTCGTCTGTTTTTGTAAAATATATGTTTGAAAGTCATTAGAGGTTTCTAGGAGTTTGATCGGAATTAGGTTTTTTAATAAGTAACGCTTGTGATGTATCGAATTTATCAAGGGTTTAGAACCCTTAATGTGGTTGTTTCCTTTCACCCTGAGGTGCGTCAAGTTGCCTACCCACAGTATTGCCGCCGAATTGTTTATTGGCAATTCGATACGGTAAGAATTACCCCACAATCACGATTGGCCAGCAGATAGAAATAGGAATGCACAGAATCCTCTGACAATCAGAGTGAGGTTATCATTTATCCAGTCATGTGTTTTCGCATATAAGTAATAATTTATCTTCTTTTGTCAGATCCCACCGAAATGAGCTGTTACCTTGTTTTGGGCTAAGGTTAGAACGACCCTTGGTGCTTGTGTCCTAGCACTTACTAATTTATTTATATTATGTCACGCCGCAATGACCGCTTAGGAATTCGATCGTATTCCGTTGTGCAATTATTAATCAGTCCTTCCGCGGAACGCGTAAGTCTTAATAAGTTATTTTATGTTTGATTTTGTTTACTAACATAATTTAATATAGTTTATGACTCGTCAAAAAAGTCTGGTCAGGTGAGATTAACTAGTCATATAGGTGGTTCCATGGCGTATATATTTATACATATAGTATCATACCTTTGAATCTTCAGGCACGGAACGAGGAGAAAATAAACACAGAATAGGAATTACAAAGAATATTTAGCGGTAAAGTTATCTTCCTTAACAGTAAACAGTTCAAATAATAGAAACTACTATTTTGGAATGGTTTTGGAAATTTACTGAAACATATTTTTAGCAACGATCTTTATCTCTTAAATTTCACAGTTTACAGATATTTCAAATTACTACTGGAAACGAGCCAACTTTAACTGTTTCGAATATAAATGTTTTTTAAATGTGAATCCTTGTAAATGTTTTCGAAAAAAGTAAAAACAGTATCAATTTTACTGATTATTGGATTAAATAACGCAATAAAGCTAAAGTTTCAAATTTATCTTATTAATGTAAACAAGCTACAATTTTGTTTCGCATCATCGGGCAACTAACTGATAATTCACAAGTATTAACAACTATATATATATATATATATATATATATATATATATATAAGTGACAGGAAACTGATACACAATTAGGTCATTCCCCCAACATTTCCCAATTTCTCTTATTTTATTTAAGTTTCCCCCTTCCTTGTGTATGTATAAATAGTTGACAATACTTGTGAATTATCAGTTACCCGAAGATGCCGCAAGGCGAAAAAATTTTAGCTAGTTTACATTAATAACATAATTTTGAATCTTTGGTTTTATTGCTTTATTTACTCCTTTAATATACAATTTCAACAATAAATATCTTTTGTTACATTAATTAAATATAACTGTTTATAGTTGAAGGTTATCCAACCATCGCTGTGTTAGACATATTGCATGTTCTTAGTTTAAAGCTCTGCATTATTGAAACCAATTGATAAAGTGTATCATTAGTAAAGAAGTTATTACTCGCAGTGAGATTAGACTTATTGAGGAACTCACTATAATAAAAACGCGCCTATTACTGTAAAAAGTAAATAATACAACAAAATATCGAACTGGTTACCACGACTTGTAACGGAGACCACAAGAAACTGCTTCACTCTAACCCTCATAAAGTATTAAGCAGAGGTAGGTTCTCCTCAAAATTTCTATAAAATATACTATTCAAGCCAGCACGTTCTATTATCTACGGTATTACTAAGAACTATATGATAAATAATATACTATATTATTAAAAATCGTAAATCTGTGGTAGCCAAAGCCTATAATGATAGTCTATTACACTATAACAACAGTCCAAAACAATATTGTACTTTTGGTATCCAACGTGAAAACTATAAATTATAGAAGAATCGTATACAATGCATAATCACATATGAGTTCAAAACCGTAAAACAAATGCGCTCTAGTAAACAACTAATTTATTACAATTTTTCATCATTCATATACACTATTGTAGCAATAAAACATAAGTGAAGTGCTCTGATTGCCCACGGTACACAAGTCTATTAAAATACAATACACTGTATTTCCTGTTTATCACAGTTGTAAGCTCTGGTAGACTACTCCGATAGTAAGAGTTGTGTGAGAGTGTAATGCACTTTATTAATACTCCAAAACTGTACTTAGTTTTGGTAGCCACAACTTTACTATCTAAATTATTAAGCAGGTTCCTTCGAACTAGAAGTGTTGAGGACGAGTAAAAGTTTGGTCATCCTAAAGTTAGTTGGCGAATTAACCGTAATTGGAATTTTTGCTGAAATTACCGGATATCATATAACAGTCAGGCAGTGATATTGATCGCAGAAACATTCTAAGCCGTTGTACTGTTTTTAAAACTCTAAAACGATACAAGTTTCATCCATACAAAGTCAACCTTGTACAAGAGTAAAGCAACGATGTATTTGACAGACGAATTCAATTTGGTGAAGTCATATCAGAAAGTGTAAACGATAGAACCTTTTCTTCAACGAAATTCTATTCTCAGATGAAGCTATATTGTTAAATTTATATAAATAAAGCTATTCTCAGATATGTTAAATGGTACTGAGAACAGGCACAACATGCGTAATTGGGCTAAATCTTTATAATTAGGTTATATAAATATAAAAATAAATATATCAGACATATTGAAATTAAACTGTAAACCTACAGATCGCCATTACTATTTTTTATACTAGAATATATTTTGTGTGTGTTACCACAAAGGGAGGATTCATTCCTTTTACCCCATTCTTTCCCTCATGCTAACTTTTCTCTTATAGCGATAGAATGTTGGTAAATGTCCCTTGATCTGGCACGCGACACTAAAATGTTGATGACGGGCCAAGTCTAGTTCAGAGAACAGTATAAAACTCTGATTTTGCAACTCGACATTAGGCCTACGGAAATAACTTTTATATCATTGTAAAGCTGACGTTTCGTAGATGCATATACATGTAATCAAAAGTTCATAAAAAGCTATAAAACATTTAATAATTTGAAAAATTTGGTGTGTTTTATACCTCTCTGTTTTGATATTTTGTAAACATTGATTCGTGTCCAAAGAGCACAAGTTGGCACTATTTTATAGTATTGTTCTTCCTCTTTCAAAATAAGTATTCCAAGTTATCTTTTATAGTTTTTGAGTTATATTATATTTTATGAACCAGTAACCAAAACTCTAAGATATTTTCGGATCTAGAGTCAGTTCACTATGTGTGACATATGGGATAAGTTATATCTTATCTATGCTCACAGTTTTTTATATCTTTGAATAGAGGAAGTTCAGAGATTTCCAATGCTATAAACGAATACGCCATAGGCTTACTTTTCTAAAATATATTAGCCGCCCAAAACCTACGTTTTAGTGCAGCAAATCTGTAAGTTGTCTCGCGTCTTTATTAATTATGACTCTATTCTTGTGAAAATATTTTCTTAATTGGAGTGTTTTATTGATATAATTCGTTTATACAAGTTATAATATATCTGTTATTGTTTTTAAACTTTATTTTTTTGAGTGAGGATCTAGTTTTTGAATAATTTATATTTGGCCTAACCTAGATAAGTTTCAAGCCTAGTCCTAAAAACAATTTTTTTTTTTATATGGAGTGTATTATTTATTTCAATTTGATTATACAAGTGTATAAGTGTATTATTCAAGTGTTAAATTTATAAATAATAAAGCTATTCTCAGATATGTTAAATGGTACTTAGAACAGGCACAACATGCGTAATTGGGCTAAATCTTTATAATTAGGTTAAATAAATATAAAAATAAATATATCTGACATATTGAGATTTAACATTAAACTATAAACCTACAAATCGCCATTACAATTTTATATACTACAATATATTTTGTGTGTGTTACCACCAAGGGAGGATTCATTCCTTTTACCCCATTCTTTCCCCCATACACCTAACTTTTCTCTTATAGCGATAAAATGTTGGTAAATTTTAGTGCTAGGGTTTAATGGTTATTTGTTTGAGTGATCATGGAATTGATTCACTCAAACAATTCTTACAGGTCAGTACGCATTTAGTAATGAGGTTGGTAGGCCTTTTTTGATTAGGTTATTTTGGCAATGAAATTGCATTTTCCAATTAAAATATGATCTTAAAACCACGAGAATAATGACCAGTACTGACTCATTTCATTTCCTTCGCCTTTCCATAATCCTTGGTCCATAGGGGATAATATTTTATTTTTCCCTTTTTACCAGGGGAGGGGTGACTTTATGGAATTCATCACGAGACTAGAAACCATAATTTAGGGTTTCCTTTCTGAAATACCTTGAGGTACGTCAAGTTGCCTACACTAAATATTACTGGCGAATTGTTTATTGACAATTCGATACGTTACGTAATACCCTCACCATCACGATTGGGCAGCTGATAGAGACAGGAATGCGCAGAATGCCTTGACAATTTTAGTGCAGTTATCATTTCACCTGTGTACATTTTATTTTATTTTTTGCCTACGAATTATAAATAATAATGTTCGTTCAAATCCCACAAAAATGGTCTGCCTGTTCGTATTGAGCTCAGAGGCAGATGACCCCTTGTTGGTTGTGGCATGGCACTCCATAATTTATTTATATTACTGTGATTTAACTAAGATATGGCAAAAATTATCCTACAAACCAAAGACGATTAACGTTCGTTCACACGTTTGGGCAAAAGAAAACTGAACATACGATAAGTGCCAGAGAGACAAACATCATCCCAACAGCTATTTATCGGACTAACGGAGGTTCAAAACGAATAAACCCACATAAAACTTGATATCGGTTTTTAGCTTTTACATAAAGTTCCCTATATTAGAAATATGTGTAAACATAAAAGTCATTAATTGTGGGGGAGAGGGATCAATTAAAGATTAATTTTATTAATGTGTTTGGATAATTTTATTTTGTTTTCTAAATGATCGACGACAAATACAAGCTACCCAAAGTTGACAAAATAATCTAATGAACAAAATTATTGGTATACTTACCATAGGGTATGTTGTAAGTTGATTTTAAATTAAGTAATTTTAATCAGTAATTTTAAATGAAGTAAATATATCTGTCTCAATTATTTTAACTTTAAAAAGCTTAAGTAGCTTAATATACCTATATATTATAGTATAAAATAGAGTTTGTAAAATAATGGAACCCAAAACTGATCCTTCATGTTTATCAATTCATATTTTAATCTTTATGAATAACTCTTTCTTTAAAAAAAAAAAGAAAAAGACTTCTAGAACTAGAAATAAAGATGTCATGCACTTGTCTTTATTGATTTTAAAGCACTAGAAGACACATACAAATTATTGGTTACTTCTGATTAAAAGTTGGTAATTATCAATACGTTGTACTACTAATACGTATCATTGAAAAAATGAAAAATACAATGTAAGTTATTGAATTTAGGAATTTCTGTCACGATATAATTCCCAATTAGATTTAGCCAGAGAGTTCCTTTTTCAAAGTAATAGACATTGCTGAAGTCATGAAGCAAAGAAAGCTTTACCTTGTTAAAAGCTCTTATAATTAACGAAGGTATATTTTTAATTAATGAAAACGAACAATTACAATCTCTTCTAAAGTTATTTATATTGCTTATAATATGGATTACTAATCAAAAAAACATGTAATCATGTATAAAAAACTGATTTATACCGTTTAAAGTTTAAATCAGTAAAGAATAGAACTTATAACGGTCATAAAAGTTTATAATTTATGTCAGTTAAAGTAAAAATAAAAACTACGTAATGTATTAAATACTTTTATTTCCTGTAACTTCAAAAACTACATTTTGGAACGTTTTATGGTTTTCATAGTTAAGAAAATATATAATTCCACATATGGAACAAGGGTGTTATTATTATTATAAATTTCGCTAAATTTCCATGTAATCACGAGTTATTAGGAATTTCCAACGATTTTATATCTACTCATCCTCTCATAAATTTTTATATTTTATTTTCAAACTAAATATGTCAAATTCTGAAATTTTCTGTTATAAGATAAAGCTCTTCATTTATATTAATTACAATTTCTATCAATGTTTATAAATAAAGTACGCAAGATTTATTAATGTAGTGTAAAATTTTTAATATGAATACAAAGTAAACTTACTACAGTTAAATGTAAAACACAATATCAGACAAATGTCCCCCTCGATTCTGCGACACACTGTTTTCCGTCGATTGAAATTGTTGATGACCTTCCTGCACAATTCCGGATCATTACCACTAATAACTCATGAATTTTATCCATGAGTTAAAAAGTTGTTCGTGGGTTGCATACATAAAAAAACGGATACATAGGATTTTGCATATCTACAAAGGAAAAAATCGCATGGTGTTAAATCAAAAGAGCTAGGTGGCCACTTTAATTGCAGTTGCGTGAGATTTGATGTATATGAAACAAAGCAATTATTTCGCAGGCAGTGTGACTGGCTGCGTTATCCTCTGGAACCACATGTCTTACAATTCCATACCTACCAGTATAGGCCACAAAAACTCCATTATCGTGTTCCTGTAACGTTCGCCACTTAAAGTTACAGGAAAGCCAGCCTCATTCTCAAAGAAGTACGGCCCAATCACGCCGGCAGTCCAAAAACCCACACCAAACAGGTACTCTTTGTACATTCAGAATCTTTTCGTGAATAATAACAGGTTTATCTGTACCCCAAAATACGACTATTTCGTTTGTTATTGTGCCCGTTTATGTAGAAGTGTGCCTCACCGCTAAACATAATATTGTGGGAAAGATCACAATCCGTTTCACGTTTACACAATATCCAATTTACGAATTCTCGGCGCATCAAACAGTCACACTTTTTGAGTTTTTGATGTCAGTTGTATTTTGTAGACATACAGAAGATCTTCTTCTTTTTTTATCTGTGCATTGACTTCTTGGATTGGCCAGGTGTTGGGATCGAAGGCGTATTGATTTCACTGTGCTCACATCGATGTTATCGCTCACTATCACGACGTTTTCAGTAGATCGGGTAGCGCGAAGACATCAAGGCGGTTTAACGTATAACAAAGAAGCTGTTTCTTCGAATTTCTTAATCAATTTCTGCACAGTTGAAATAGTTGGTGCTTCTCGTCGTCGTCCAAAAATTACCCACAATTTACGAACTCTTTCCACATAACATTTACAGTTCTTATAGTGTATTTTCAAAATAACGTCGCGGTGTTCTTTTATGTTACGCTCCATGACGGCTAATGGCGACAAAACGTCAAATACAATACAGCAGTGCTACCAACTTATCAAAATGACAGTGCGCGACATTCAAATATTGTAAAATTGGAATTGTACAGGAAAGTTACTACTGTCATTTAATATTTCGTAATAAACCTATTTCATTACAGTAATGCTTTAACAAGTGCCTTGCATCATTCTAAAGCACTTCCTCATCGCTGAAGATGACGACTTTGTGACTGAAACGCGTTTTAATAAATAAATGTACTATTTGTGAATCTTTGGATTCTAGTTTTATTCCACCATGTTACACCACGTTGTAAGATAAACTCAATAATTATTTATAACTAGACTTATATAACATACTTGATATCAAGCGAATCATATGTGAGCCGGAAATACACAAACAAGCTTTCACAGAAAAGCACAAATAACGACATCATCTGCAGATCAAATGAACAATTGTTTGATCATCCTCAGGGAACTCACTTATTGATCTTAAATTTTGATCTTAAATAATTCCTATATAATATCTAAATAATAAACAAACTATCAAAAGAAATTTTAATTATTTTATTAAATCTGTTTTTACTAGTGAATCAAATGTACGCCACGAACTATAGCTATAATTACAATATTTGTGATTATTTAATTCTGCTCTCATATATGATTTAACAATAGATGAATTTAACTACTCTTATTTTGTATTCAATTGTCCAAAGTAACACATACATTGATTACAATTCTTAAAAATTAAAGAGGTTGTATAAAAATGGATATTGTTTTAAATATTGGGTCATTAAGTTTAGTTTCAATAACGTCCAAAATATGAGACCTTAGTCTATTTTGTTGAAACCGTCCACCTCATATTTATACAGCATTTCTATGTAGGCAGAAATAATGTCCCATCCGACATAATATGTTGACGACTTCTTTTTTAGCACTGGCCGAGAATATGTTTTAATTGTACAATGTTGAACATTTTTCTCACCATATTTCTATTAATATCGATAGTTATATTGATATTAAAATCAGTTGTTTTTTAAAATTATAACTGATTAATTTTCAAGTTCTAAAGTAACAGAGAAACAAGATTTATTTCCACTTGGTGGGATATCTTATTTGGTTTTGTGTTAATTGAAAACAACATTTATTTAATAATTGAATAAAAGATATATCATTTTACAGAGAGATATAAAAAAGAAAAAAAAACTTTCAGAAATCTTTGAAAGTAACATTCAACACGTGCAATGATCGAAGTTCATCAGAACGTGGTTGAACACTAACTACCTGACATTAGACAGTTATATAACCAAATGTTTAAGCGAACTCCATGGAAAAATCTCAAAGTAAAGTGATATTGTAATATGAACTGACAAAAAATTTATAAATTGCATGAAATTCTAATCTGGAATTACTATAATTTTTGGTTAAATAAAACATTTGTGTGCTATATCAAACTAACCTTATTAAATAAAATATTATAACATTCAGTTTAAGAGTACAATCATCGAAACTTTCTAGGCTTTTCGAGGCTTTTTAAGTATAAGTTTCGCCTCACTGTTGTAACGTAAGTTTAAGTCGTGCCCTTCAAGTTCTGCATAAATACAGTGTTTGTAACATTAGCAGTTTTACTTTTACCTAAGATATATCTGGGGTTATGGTTTAGTTATTATAGCTCGTGCATCATTGAAGATAGCGACTTTGTAGTTCAAACACAATTTGAATAAATAAACATCCTATTTGATAAAATTTTTGTTAAAATTTTATAATATATTTTAAAATATTATAAATTCTATTGGAAATTAACGCATCCGATTTTACTAATTGAAGTATGAATTGATGTATATATATATATATATATATATATTGGTTCTATAATATGGTTAACGTTAGAGTCGGGGAATATATATATATATTCTTTGTTGAAGAACTCAAGAGTGACTCTAAGGACTATTTATTTATATTTTATGATTCTGGAAGTATAAATAATATCTGTTTATTAATTGTCTTTTTTTATATTTGCAGCTTTGTTAGATATAAGATAATTTAAAACATACCAGGTATATATAAGTTTGTGTTTTGTTTAGTTGCATGTTTATATATATTGTACTATGTACGGCATATTTCTAATTTATTCCCTCCATGGCCATGGTTTAACTCTCGTTTTGGACTTTGTTGTGTATCGATAGACTATGATATAGAATCTTGTTAAATCAATGTAATTGGATTTTTTCTGATAAAAAAATATATATTTCACTATGTTTGTGAATATATTGAAGTTTTGACTATCTTCTCGTCAGATTGATTTGAATGATACAACCTCGTCCAATCAAAATTATTGTCGTCTCTGTTCCTTGTTTGGGATTCACCTATAAATATATACATATATCTTTCCTATTCAGTCATAAACTTTTAATACAGGAATTTATTTCCAAACGATTTGTTTAGTCTTCTGACCCCACCCTTCCCGCTGAGCGACTTGAGGGCTACAAATTCTTCAGGGACCACAGACATCCAAAGTCTGAGGGAGAATAGATCAGCTCTACGCAAAACAGGTACCACATAAATCAAGAATTAAAAAAAAAAAAAAATCTTTCATAACATAATAAATTCAAAAATTTAGTAAAATAGGGAATAAATAAAATCATAAAAGGAAATATGGGAAAAGAAATAATTAATTAAATTAAATTCATTATCAATATTGAAAAATTAAAAAATCTATCTAAAAGAAACAGATTGGTCCAATTTAAAATAAAATTTTAAAATTTATTAATTATTATTAAAAAAGAATTTATATTGTTTAGAATTTTAAGTTTAGTAGGATAAGTATAGAGATAAGTGTATATCAGATTGTGGATAGAAATAACGTTTAGATTTCATATGTTAGAATAAGTCAACACAAGCAAGTTGTAATGATTTTAAAGATATAAGGTCAAGTAGTATTCAACATTCCAGTCGGAATTTTGTTTCTATTGAGTTATGGTGAGTTTCGTGAATTTTCCAATTTTATTTTCGTTATTTTTCGAAAACTTTAAAATTTTCTTTTGGATTATAGTTCCTCCTTTGTAAAAAGTCTCAAAACCGTTCCCCTCTTCTTCATCCATACAACATGCTACAAAATGAATACACTTCCACCTCTAAACAATCCTACCTAATGAAAGAAGAACAACTACGAGGGTGGTACGGAACTAATAGCCGTTCGCGTATTTTTGCATGTTTTTATCACGCAAATGGCTCGCGCAAGTATCCTATGTAGATAGACCGAGAAGTTTTATTTTGTTTCAGCAGAGCGTCTGACTAATTTAGACTTCTTTTCTTACATCTGCCATAGAAACCGAAAATCCTGATATGATCGTGATTTATTGGTCGAGGTGGACGATCTACTTCACTTTCACCTAGCTACAAATCGTTCTCAAATAGTCCTCCAATATAGTGAATAAAAAGAGGTCATAAAATAAATATATTAAACATAACTTTCATTCCTGTCTACGAAAAGTTGCTTATTCAAAATATTAATATTATTTGTTGTTAATATACCAAACTGTTGTTCATTGATACCCAAATGTATATTAAATAATCTGTGAAACATTGTTTGTAATCACTTTATTCCTGAGTAAAATGTAAACGATTTATTCCTTATATTGTTGAAATAGCCATTATAATGTTAGATATAAAAATCTTACATGCATTTGTTTCGCAATGTTTTAAAACTGTAGTAAAGAACATGACAAACTTACTAAATATAATGAATTTTATCGTAGAAAATTTAATGTAAGAAATAGTTGAAAAAGGTTAATATTTTTTTCGAATATTCTAAATAATATGATGGCATATTGAAGTTATATATATTTATGGTATATATATTTATAGTAATTACTCAAATAACTAAGTTTTCCAAATTGATATACTGTACTTTATATTTGTAACATATATATTGGTAAACGATTTATTTAATAAAATATCATTAATATTTTTCTAAAGAATGTTATTAAGAAATAATTGCCTTATTAAACGTAAAACTGAACGTTTTACCCTTTATTCAAAAGAAATATAACAATTCATATAATTCGCAACCAATTCTTTTCACTATACAGGATATGTTACGTGGAAAGGATTATTTTGTGACGCCAGCTGTTGTTTCTCTTTTCCATAATCCCTGCGTATTAGTGTCGGGTGTAAATATATTTAAAAATTATAACAAGCTTTTTAGAAACATCCATTTTCGTCGTTTTATGTAGGATGGTATGAATATTAAATAACAGGTAAAATAGAAAAATAAAGGTAGTTTTGTTGATTTTTTTTTTGTTTTAATTCGTGAACTATAATTTTTATTTTGAATTATTTTCTATTGCTCTGAACAAGAATTTTACTTTTAACCGTTTATCATGTGTTGTGGACATAATTTATTGATTTAGGGAGTTTTTTTTTACATATTTTCAAGAGAAAATATTTTCCCAAAAGACTTCAATAGTTCTAATATCTACAAAAGATGAACGTTTATTAATACGAACTCGATGATAAATACAATTAAACTTATGTTTTAAACGTATTTATACTCCCGCTGTTCTATAACAAAGAACTAAGTACAGATATAACTGAATGTAATAATAAGCGTGTAAATTTAATTTTTATAATTAGGCCTACTATATATTCTTACATCTGCCCTCTATCAATTTTGATTATAACGGAAGGAGCCGAAATATATGAATACGTATAATTATTATTTATATGTTTTTCTTTTGATGAAATCATAACATACATACATACATACATAAATTGAAATACAAATATGTTAAATTAGCAATAAAAAAAAAAGTAAAAGTTTATGATATTGTTTAAAACCGAAAAAACCTCTTGGTCATTGAGCCTTGAGAGATTACAAAATAAGTTCGCAAAATGTCTTACTGTATTAAATTAACGAGTGCGTAGGTTAGGTTAGTGGAGCTGCTTTCAATATGATGTTCAATTAATTTAAACTAAACCGTTACGCGCATCTTTAGTACCAAAACAACTCTCACTAAGGTTGTGAGGTTGGCATCTATGCGCGACCGGGGCAACTGAAATACTACTCGGACTTTCATCCATTGACCTGCATACTGTTTCTTGTTCGTTTTTGTTTTTATATGGGGTCTTTCAATTCAAAAAGTTAGTTAAGACATCAATTGACTATATATAAAGAACAAATTAAAGTAGATAATTTTCGTTTGAAATTAAACAAGATTTAATGAAAACTTAAAATTAAGCAAAATTCTTACTTGTTGGGGTTATTAAGACAGGTGTTCAATGTGGCCACCATTCATGGCGCCTTGACTTTTGTCGCGATATTTTCTGTATACATATTTTTCGTTTTATACTTCAATCAATCAATTATTCGTAAACTACTACAAATATACCACCAACTGACAGTATTTATATTGTAATGTAAGGTTTTTCATATGAATTGGCTGAGTGGTTGTAAATTGTTGTATGGGTTAGGTTAGGATGTGTAATGTATGATGGACGTTTTAGTATTTTGTTTGAAGCTGGCAGTATTTATATTGTAATGTAATAATGTGTTCAAGCCAATTGGTTGAGTGGTTATATATGTTTGTGTGGGTTATGTTAGGGCGTAATATTATGATGTATGTATTGTGAGTTTTGTTTGAATCTGGCAGTATTAATAATGTAATGTAAGGTTTTTTTTTATAGTTGAGTGGTTTTAAATTGTATGGGTTAGATTAAGTTAGGGTGTAATTTTATGATGTGTGTATTTTGAGTTTTGTGTGAGTCTGGCGGTATTTATATTGTAATATAATGTTTTTCATGTGGATTGGTTCAGTGGTTGTAAAAATTGTTTGTATGCGTTAGGTTAGGTTAGAACGTAATTTTATGATGTGTGTATTTTGTGTTTCGTGTAAATCTGGCGTTATTTATATTGTAACATAAGGTTTTTCATGTGGATTGGTTGAGTGAATGTAAATTGTTTGTATGCGTTAAGTTAGGTTAGGGTGTAATTTTATGATATATGTATTTTGAGTTTTATGTGAATCTGGCGGTATTTATATTGTAATATAAGGTTTTTCATGTGGATTTGTTGAGTGGTTGTAAATTTTTTGTATGCGTTCGGTTAGGTTAGAACGTAATTTAATGATGTGTGTATTGTGTGTTTGTAAGACTGCATTGTATTTGGTTCAATCTGGTTTCAGAACAAGTTATATCTGTACACTTAATTGTAGATAAAATGTTTTCAGAAGGATCACCAAGGTGTGTGATATGAAGGAAGTTGGGGAATATGATGGTTGGAATGTCTGCTGGAGAGATAATTTTATTTCTACTGAAAATGCCAAAGATATGAATAACTGTCAAGTAGTTTTATCTGAATAACCAGCCAATAATATGTTAGGTTATTGATGGGTGTGGATTGATTATTCTCTCAGTAAACGTAAGACCAAATCCTGATTCTGTTTTCATATAATTTTTTAAATAATTAATTATGCTCTAAATAGTTTCAACATATTATTATAAATAGTTTAATAAATATAACCAACAGTAGAATGTTTACTATTAGACCTACATTTATTTTTTAAACATTACGCCAAAATCCTCAGCTTTAGTGCGAACAAAGTGGGATTTTTCTGTCTCCATTTAAAAAAAAACGTAATTCAAGTGTTATTGTAATTAATTATTATACGTTTTCTCAATCAATTTCTTTAAATCTGTTGCATAAAGTAAACCACTTTCCAGGGAGGTCTGAAATTTGTTGGAAAGATCTTCTCGCTCGTAATCTGAACAGAATTTTCAAATTTTTCCCCAACTAATACAATTCCTTCCCTAAAACTAGGTGTTTACCGGCAGTGTAAGTTTAGCTTTAAAACTGCTTTTAAATGATTTTGATATATAAGAAAACATTTCTTACTCTTATTATCTCTTCACTCCGTCACGTGATCTCTTTTTGTTATTAAAGGTTTCGGAACTGTAACCTATCATCAGAAATCTTACTTGCTCATTATGCTCATTAGAGCTCTACCATCCATACCCCTTTCCTCCTCCTCCCCCGCCCTCTCTCTCTCTCTCTCTCTCTCTCTCTCTCTCTCTCTCTCTCTCTCTCTCTCTCTCTCTCTCTCTCTCTCTCTCTCTCTCTCTCTCTCTCTCTCTCTCTCTCTCTCTCTCTCTCTCTCTCTCTCTCTCTCTCTCTCTCCCTCTCCGCAATTAAAGTGTTTAAAGTTTTAGTCTAAAATCAATATATTAAAGGTGTCCCAAAATTAAATTTTAATCTAAATTTTAACCAACCCCATCTAAATTTTAAACAAGTAAATAAAATAAATGTTGTATGATGAATGACTTGAAAGACCGTCATTCAGGTGTTCTTGAACAGCAACACTAAAGTGTGCAGGTGCCCCATCCTGCATAAGCCAAATGTTTCGTCGAAACTGAAGAGGTACATCATCAAGTACATCTACTATTAATGATTTAATAATTGACACTCGGTTTGATTATGGAGTGTTAGCCTATATCTTTACTAGAATATATTAACAATTGCTAGCCGAAAATAAAGCTGTGAACTGTTGTTGTTTTAATTTGTTGAACGAGATTCAAGAATTCTGTACAAGTAGATAGACCACTTAATAAACTGTCATTACCATATGTGTCCTCTGACTATTATTCTATGGCAATTAACATTTTCGTCTTTGAGGTCTGAGCTTACGATATTCCTATTGTAACTAAAAATTAATTGTCGTCTCTTTTCATTGACATAGTACAATATGATTCTTGTACAACATTTTACTGTTGCAATTTTTAATGTTGAAACATGCGTTATTACACAATTATACATCCACCTGGTTCAGTGAATGTCATTACTGTCTACTTCAGTCTCATACAAACCACGTGTTTTCTCAAAACAATATATTTTGAGTGACATAGCTTTTTTGGTGAAAGATTTTCACTTATTGTATATGTGAAATTCTAGCAGTATTGTTTCAGATATAATAATATAATAAATGTTGATTTTTTTTTAATTGTAATTCATATTTAATATAATTCTTGTAACAAATTGTAAAATTGTATTGCAGATTTTCTTGGTATATGCTTATACTATATTTTATAACTAAAGCGTATAGTCTATATTTTAATAAACTTAGATCTTTAATTATAATTCAGATGCTAAATCAACGCAAAATATTTAAAAACCTTTTATTAAATGATATTAATAATGTGTCTTTTTTTAAATATTTATAATTTACTTCTTTATTTACTTTGTCTCCACAATCTACGTAGTTATCAAATTCTATAAATTGATCACGCCTAATTGAGTTTTTGACGGTGAAGGTGCCCATTCAACTTCTGTATCATTATAAAATCTTTTGACCAGTTTAATATCATGACCCGATAGTATTAGATTAACAATAAAATATTTTAATACATTAGAAGTTAAAAGGATTGACTGCATTTTTAAAATAGATTGTCTCACACTTTCATTACATGAAAATGTAGTAATATCACTGTCAAAACCTTTTTTAGGGAAGTAAAAGTAAATTAGAATACATATTTTTACTGCATTTTAAAACACCATCAAATAAGTTACATTTTTTCAGGTTCAGGAAAACAATTATTGAATAGAATATCAATGTCTTGAGAATACTTATGCATTTCTTCTATGCTTTTATGGCAATAATTGTGTTCCGGATTATTTGTTTAAACTTCGGCTGTAGTTTTAACGTATAGGGTAAGTAGTTCAAATACGAGCTCTTAAAACCTCAACTTCAGTAATAATCAAAATTCATTGATAAATGGTCAAGGAGTGCATATTTCATTACAGTATATTCCTCATCGGTTAATTCGGGTGGATCAGGAAGTTGAATATTATATTTGCGGCTTCTAAATACAATTATTCTCCGTCGATTATTAATCAACTAACTACTTCGGCTAATTTACGGTCTGGTCGTAAAAATAAACAGGGTTTTATTTTTCTATATAATGTTTTTCAGATTTTCGACAGTGCGTTGCCCGAGTAAATGTTATGAGACCGGTCACATAATCGAGCAACAGATATAAACTAATTAGTGAGTGAGAAGTTTACCTTAAACTTATGTTACGTAGAATTAAATTTAGTTCTAACTGAGCAGTAGAACCCTTTGATGATGGTAACTTGGTTATTAAAATGTACATTAGGGCATTTAGTGGAATTAACTCAATAATTACGGGTCAAATTATTGTATTTTAATTAATTTCATAAGAGTTTGATGTTTGGGAAATTATTTAACTATTTTATAAAGCAATTTGTTTAATATTAACAACGTGTAAGATATTTGTCAGTTTAACAATTTACTTAAAAAAACATGGATTTATAGATTAGGAAAAGCACATACTTTAAAAACATTGTGATCCAATTATCCTTGTCTATAATAACAAGTAATTAAAATTTGCGGTTCAGGAAAAATTGACAAAATATTTAAGATTTTAATCAAATAAAACTTATGTTATACTTTTCAGAGATGCTCTCTATAAACGGATAAAAACCAAAAATAGCGATGATATTATTTGCCATTTAACAATATAATAAAAAAGTATGAAGTTTTAAAATTTGAAATTAATCAGTGTTATGACATCATGTGAATCAGTATTGTTACGAAAATTCATTTTGATTCATAAATACAAAGGAAATAATTTTTTTAAATATTTTTGATTCCAAATATTTTGTATTTGAAATGGTTTCCTAATGTATTTTTAAAAGAGGAATGATTTATAGTAGTAATCAATACTATATTTCACTAAAATTGGCAATATATTTTAGTGAAGTATATATATCTTTTTACGATAGTATCTGGTTTTGGGTAAATATTACTTCAATGTGGTCATTAGTATAGTTTGTGTATTATTATTTTAAACAAACTTGTCATTAATTTAGAAAAGTAAGTTTAGTCATAGTAATGAATGAATGAATGAAGTATAACTGCTTTCGAGGTATAGTTTATAGTAAGTAGTTTCCCGCAGTAATACAAGTAAATACAAAATGTTAATAATCAATACAAAAAGCAATTTTTTTGTTTTCTATCATTTACGTGATAAACTTCCCGGGGTCAACACAAATATGGCTAATTTAGGAGGATTATTATATATGTTTAGATCCCTTGTGTTCAAACAAGTTTTTTTTTTTTTTTTTTTTTTTAAATAATGATACAAGTGTACTTGCCGCTTCAATGGGTTAAAAAAAGGAAAACCTTCACAGATTTTGATAGTATTTGTTATTTGGTTATATTTGGAGTAAAGCTATGGACTTTTTTCATTTTTATTATAAAACAAAAATTTTGCAGGATGTTGCCTTTAAAGTAAAACGTAAAAATTAAATATTATTATCAAAATTACTTATAAAGATATGAAATTTGTATCCCAGTACCGAAAAATGTCTTACTATTCTTTTATCCAAATTTGCTAGTTGGTGAGTTATTGGTAAAAAAAACCAACAATAGGCCAAGTAGTTAATATAAAATAAGTAATTTATGAAAAAGAACTACACCTATTTATAGATAAATATTGAGCTTGGACTTGTGAAATAATATTATATAGAATAAAACTCGAAAACAAGTTCTCACATCCTATGTAGTTCATCACATGTAGCTCACGTATCACTGAGGATGGCGACTTTATCGTAGTAACGCTTTTAATTTATTAAAAGAAATTTTTTTTGAGAGTGTTATAACTCTACAATTTAGTTTGAAAATTAGTAAAATTTTGAAATTTTAATTTAGCACGTCTCTGAAATCAACGTCCTAAAGAGTAAATAAAAATTATATTAGTGTTTATTACCAATTTATAACCTTCACCACTGTAAAAGAAATTTAATGAACAATGGAAATAAGTGATGGCTCTTATTTATTTTTGTTTTTTATATGGCCTCCATGGTTCAATATTATTTAATTCAGAGGGGGTAGGTGAGTGAGGAAGTTAGTGCTATATTTATACACCATTTACTAATTTTATTTCAATAAAATATAACTGATAATTATAGAAATAGTCCTTGTTGTGAGTTTTTTTTTTATATTTGAAATACTAATTTTTTATTAATCAAATATTTTTAATGAAATGTTCACGAATTTTAATTGGTAATTCAAACTGACATGTTTTCTTACATGCAAAATACAGGTAAAATCCTCATTGTTTGGCCTCACCTAAAACTATAACTACAATTTCTGTACTAATAAAATCCGTAATACCTAACGGATATTTGCTATTATTTACCATATTTACATTGCTTTGTTGTTTTACAGAATATTAAAATTGTCACAAAAGTTAAATATTTCTTCTCTCCAAAGTAGATCTAGCTTCTTATTTATCATAATAGCAAAAAGTTTACAATTATACAGCAGTGTAGAAAGGCAAATTTATTTATATTATTGGGTGGCGATTTGGATTCAAGCCTGTTGCAAACCAAACAAGACTTTACATTGCTTTCCAGTAGACCTAGAAAGACCTAACCTGCTTTTGAGCCTTCGACGAGACTCAGTAGCTTTTGTCCGGTAGTAGTGTCAGCATCCTCCCCTGGTTGATATGTCCCAAACAGACCTCTATTTTTAGTCTCCAGTCCCTCAAATTTCAGAAGAATATATCTGATAATCTAATCGATTTTATCGCCTGGCCTATATACGAAGTTTGTAAATGTTTTTCTTACCACTAATGGATGGAAACGTACACGCGATCTCACATTTAGAACACAAGTAGAAAATCAAACATTTGCATGTAACAGATATCGATAGATAAGTCGGTGCAATCTTTTCTTATTTTTAAATAACAATTATTCTTGACATTTTTATATAATAGCAAAAATCAAAGGATCAATATTACTCCATAATATGTTGATATATACATAACGTATCTATTTAGTATAATATTGTAAAGTATGTAAATTAGAAAATCTATGCAAATAAAATATTTTAAAATCGAAAAACAATGATTTACAATATCAGTAGGCCTCCAAATGACTGTCACGCGTTCTTAGTTTTATCAATTTGTTTCATATTGTTGCCGTTAAATATTCAAGTTTAGTTTAAGTTTGCTTACCTCACGGGGTTACTGAATACAAATTTTTAAATAATACATGAAAGGGTAAACTTTATTTTGGATCAACAAATTTGTCAAACCCTTTTGGCTGATATTACTATAACCAATTTGAGCGTATGTATGTCTTTGTTATTTTTGTGGATTAAAATATGTATGAAAATAATTTAAACAGATTGTAAAATATCTTTTATAAGAAATGTTGATGCTGACAGTTCTATCGTCAGTGAAATATTGCAATAATAATATTATGAAACAAAATATAAAATATTCTTAAGAAATATGACTAAATGTTATTCGTATTACTTTCCAAGTGCTTTTGTGATATTTTCTTCAAAACTCTTTACTCCTTAAACCCTAATAAACAGCAGTTAAATGTTGGCTGTTAGTAATCTAATTTATATGCCCGGACGTTATACAGTTACTTAAGATATAACTGTGAAAATAAACGCTGAGAAATAAATAGGTATACTTAGTGATGCATACACAATATTATAATGTGTTGTAGATGTAAATAACATTTATTGGTACACAAATAAGTAAATATGTTATTTAACAAAAAACGTTTAATTTAAAATTACTACAACACTGAAGGTCATTTAATGAACGCTTTAAAAAATTACTATATATATATACAAATTACAGAAATCTAACCTCGATCACTTACTCGAAAATAAATTACAATTTCTTCCCTATAATATTTTTGATTTGTTGAACCAGTTAGAGCTTTAATAAGGCAAGCTGACTTAATATGTTATCCAATTATTACAACCCCCCCCCATCCACCTCAACGATGAAGATCAATTGTGGTTGTAAACCATTATTTAATCAGTTCAAATTCTAAGTAAATCATAGAAGAGGTACGCTGACAACGTATGAAATGGATATTTATAATTACGGTACTATATGACTTTAATTGTGCTTGTGTATTTGTGTTCTGTTTTGTGTTTGAGTTTTATTTATTAAAATACTATAACTATAATAATTTAGAAATAACTGAAGAAAATTATATCATGGATTTAATAAGAAGAAAAACACGGATGATAAAGAATTATCTGAAAGCATCATAAAAAGTTATTAATTAAAAGTTAGTAAACAATCCTTATCTACTTATAAATTTATCAGTAGCGTGTATGTCTGTCTAGTATCGCAAAGATTCTATCTCTGACTAATTTCTGTTAAGGTTAGAAAATAATTATTTATTTAACCACATAAATTTGAATGTTATTTTACTTTTTTAAACCGACCTAATAATAAATAATATGTTACTTACGTCATTATTAGTATACTGTACTTTAGTTATTTTTTCCAATCACGACACATATCACAAAAGATTGTATTTTTTAAAAGTTAACAAACTGATTAACACGTTATATACAAATTCACAATATATCATGCTATAGTTCCTTGCACAAACTTAGCAGATATATCTAAATTCCTCCCTTGGTTTTAAAGAGAGATTTTATTTTTAATTTCAATAATTCTATACAAATTTTACGTTTTACAATTTTAATTTTATTGCTTATAATTTCCTTAAATTTATATTCCAAAGTAATTATATATGCATTATATAATATATATTACCAATATAATATTATCATTATATATATATAAATATATATATATATATATATATATATATATATATATATATATAATGAATTTTATATGTGCTATTTAATAAAGCTCTGTAAATTATTCTCTTAAAAGTTGTGTTTGTCCTGTGTAATTAAACCCTTACACATGGGTGATGGGTAAATTTCTACGCTTCTACAGTTTGTTTGACAGCCCTCATATAATAAGGATTTAAACAGTTTAACTTTGTATTTAAAAAAAACGTACAGTAAGCAGTTATAGTGTTGATTAATTAAAACGATACTTTTTTTATAAACAGGAATATTGTAGCAAATTTTCCAATAAAAATATGAAACAAGTAGAGCCTAATATTATTATAGCCTAGGTCCGCAATATCACACAGTTAATAAGTCAATGCTTGTCTTTTTATAGCATCAGTATTTCCAGATGCACAGATGAGCACTTAAGAGGGGAATAGTTCTATGCCCTTCATATAAAAAAGTCATAAAAGCGAAAATAACTTACACCGTAGCTGAAGCTAAACCTCAAGCTGTAGTTGACTTGGCCATAAGACGACTTCGTAAATCAAACGATTATAATATTCCTCACACAATGGTTAAAAAAGAGTTGACTGAAATAATGATTTGTTTTTTTAATGAGACTACGAGAGTTGTGGCAGTTACAAGAGCCGAAGATATTACTGATGATTCATGTATATTAGTTTAATTTTTCGTTATTTTCCAACACTCAAGCGAAGGACATTTTGAATGAAAAATTTGTATAGTAGGAAAATCCCAGTAAGTCTTTGACAAGTTATTGTAGGCCAATTCTATTTATATTTGTAAAGGAATCTGAGGACGATATTGTATTTTGAAATGACACATTTGAAACAACAAATTAGCAACCTTCAAAACTGAACATTTTGGATACACCATTATTTATAAAACGGAATGGTTTGAAACAAGGTGTGTAACGCCTTACCAAGTAATCGAAACAAATGTTACATTTCCATTGCGAAAAGCAAAGAAATGAAGTGTTTATAGGAAAAAGAGAATGGAATGAAGAAAGTTTGTCATGGGGTCTTTCGACATTACATTGCTACGTAAGAAATATGGAATGTCTATTACTTCTTCATATAAATTAGATATTTAAAAAAAATGACTGTTTAGAACTGCAGAGCAAATGGTAAATGTTTAATCTTGAAAGTAAAAAAAATATTACTCATTTAAATAAAAACACAAGGAATTATTAGACAGCTTTAGCGTGATCCTTCGTGTGTTTTTCTGTGGTATTGAATTAAATATTGGCTTTAAGAGTTTTTCAATGTAAACAGTCAGGAAATATGTGGACCTCTATCAACTGGTATCCTATGCCTGTTACAGTACATAAGATGTTGATGCACAATATATTGCAAAATATTGTTTAATTCCTGCAGGATAAATGTCTGAGGATGTCCAAATAAAATTAAGAGGTTTAGAGATGTTTTTAATCGACAATTATCCTGAACTAAGACAAAAAACTTTTTTATATTATCAGATCCTGTAATATCAAGCTTGAAACCAACTACTTTACTTAAAGTAAAATCATATACTGATTATATGAAAATGATACTTGATATTACAAAAAAATAAACAAACAAAAAATACAGTATTTATGACAATGAGGTGAACAGTGAGAGTGAGGATGAAGAAGACCAATAAGTGCCATATTCCCAAAGTTATAAGTTGTGCCATATTAGTTATAAGTTTTAATTGCTCAAAGTGTTTAAATAATTTAAAGAATGTTTGCTTTTAACCTTTAGATATTTTACACTAACCGAATAATTGTATTTAAGAATCTGATAAAGCAATTTTAATTTTATTAAAAATAAAACATAAGCCAATTAGTCATATTTCTTTGACTATGTTGGACATCTTGGGACAAGACTAAATAAAGTGTGAGATATTTCCCCGAAAATTTATAAAATTTTATATATATTCATGTAATAGGCCTACCTTATTTTGATTGTGACAACCTCACTTTTTAAGTTTACAGCCAACTTCTGGCTCAGAAAATACAAATATCTTAATCCTCAAATAAATTATGATTTTTGACCGAATAGATTCACTAATGACCTCACTGTGCGACGGAAGAAAAACTTAAAACAAAAAAGGTTTTAGAAATATCAAGTAATAAGCTTTAGCCAACTTATTGAATATTTTTATTTTCTAATTTTCATTAGCTCAATATTCATAAAAACGAAATTTAATTATTTACCGTAACCAAAATAAGAATGCAAGAGGTTTTTATTTTAATTTATATAAATATCTAAGGAATCACAATTTCATATTAACTTCCCGATTTATTATTTTTACAATGTAAATTTGCCATCCAAAATATCCATAAAAAAAAAGAAATAAATTTAAAAAAAAATAGTTTTAAAGAGCTCTTTATCATCAAATTATTTATGAGACAGCATTACATTATAAGATTCCAAACTTAGTGATATGTATTATATAATTATACAAAATACACACAATATGACAAACACGAATATATACTTTTATAAAATGAATACAATAATATCGCTCGAATGCAGATGTAAGCCTATTATGACCTTTAATTTGTACTTAGAAATGTAATGATAAACGCAGCAATATAACTTGATTAGCTGATGAAATCTATTAGAAACAGGCATAGCAGGCATCTAGTCACGTCGATTATCAGAGGAGAGGGGGTAGGTGATGGTACAGCGTCCAGTAGCATGAATCCCTTCCACCCTTACACTACTCTAGGTAAAATTTTAAAGCGGAAGAAATAAAAGTCAAATTGTTGTTTTTACGAGACACATAATTTATCTGATATGTACATAATTCATACACACGCAGATATCAAGGAAGGTTTTATTTAAAATTTTAAATTTTCAAAAGTATTACCGTGAAACAAAGATTAAAAAAGAAAAGTATTCTCTCGTACGTTTAACGCACATTGTAAAAGCTCTAGGAAACATGTCTAGAAAAGAAGCTATTAGAAACATATCCTTTGGCAGTTTGCCACCAACACGCCGGCATGTTTTCAATGTATGTCATAAATCATGCTCCACCCTTTACACAAGGAATTCCTTTTATTATAATGTATGCGAACTGGGACAAATAAAAGAATAGTATTTTTTGTGAGACCGCTTGACTTTAAGCAAGAAGGACAAAATGGAATTGAAATTTAATTGCTTTACCATTTAACAAATATAAAAAAGATGAGATATGTTATGTCTAACTTAGATATGTATCTATCTTCTAAATCGGTGTAATTACTAAGGTAATAGAACCCACATTACATTATATAATAACGTTCACAACTTTAAAATGTTATCATTTTTTAAATTTCTATTTCCAGTCATGTGTATGCAATTAGAAATTATATAGCAGATTATCTTTAAAACAATAATAAATTTAATTTGGTAAAGGAAGTCATGAACTATCTGCACTATTGTTTTAACATTAACATATTTCCATCAACATATGGCGGTAATAGTTGTTTTTAAACTTGTAAGCCTGTACCATAGTAACGGCTGCGTTTAGAGAAAAATACCAAAGAACAAAAGTGTCATAAAATAATATGTTACACCGAAAATGCAATAAAAATATGGTATTTGTGTTTTACAAATTAAACATGAAGGCCATATTGGAAAAAAGCCAACGATTAAAAATACGGTAACACAGTAGTTTTAATGTATATATAAATCCGGGAAAAGATTAAAATTTTTCGAGAGACTAATAGTTTCCAAGATCCCAATGGTGGTCATCTTGAGTTGATATTACTATACATAAAGATATTCTGTCGTTTGTTTATGTTTTGAAAAATAAACGTTATATATATATATATATATATATATATATATATATATATATATATATATATATATATATATATATATATACCGGTATATATATACATATCATTCATTCTATTACATATTTATGTATCTAACTAGAATATATATATATATATATATATATATATATGAGTAAACTAAATATATATATATTTGCCAATCCGTGTATAACGTATGTAAACATATTCCTTTGATTTGCAAATAAATGTATAACATAGTTACCATGTAGTTGCTTTCTTATTTGACAAGAATTTCTTTAATATTACGTTGTACGTATTAGTGATTATGTTAATGTCCCATAGTTATACAAATACATAACTTATCTACATAACAATCATAAAACAATATTGATAGAAACATAGAAAATTGCTGAAATAGTCGTTGGAAGTTAGTCACAAATCTGAAATGCAATTTAAAACAAGAAACTGCAGTATTGATTTACCGCATAGAAGTTGTTTAAATAGAGTTGCCTTTGAGGATATGTAAGATAAATAATTTCAGATCATTTTAAGTTAAATGCATCACACAATTGCTACAAAATATTATAGGTTAATATTCCTTCATAGTTAAGTGGGTTTCAATTACACATTTACAGATTCAATGTTAATGGTAAAATGTTCAAATTACCGACAACACTCTAATAGCTGAATTTACATTTTCTTATGAGGCAACCCTAAAGAGGATAGAGTTACGATGTTTAATAGTGAATGAGTTTTATTTATTTCTATACGTATATTAAATTATACATTGAGATAAATTCTGTTTTCTTAAAAAATAAACAAAAAATCGTTTGACAACACATAATGACTCCTAATTACAAATAGATTTTTAACAAACCATAAACAGCTTAATTTGAAAATAATATTTACAATAAACAAATTATATTACTTTATGATTTATTGATTGGTAGAATATGCATTGTTCTGTGGTGAATGTTTGATACTTGATGAACATAATGAATTGTTCATTATGAAACTTATCACTATATTTTGAAATATATAAAACCTTCAAGAGTTATATCTAAAATATGTGGATAAACCAAATTGACTAAAAGCTGTGAAAAATTTAGTTCTGTATAACACGGAACATACGAGCAACACCAGACAAACATATATCACTATAAATAAACTCCCTTTACGTCAAACATTGATATATCCGTAAAAATATGGACTATCAATTTTTACACATTACATGTCATTCTCTATATTTTACTGTATATCCAGCAAATATATAATAATAAAAAACTGCGTGTTCAAAATACACAGATAACAAACTTGCGAACAAGTACGTAAAATGAAAATTGTAATTGAATGTCGTATTTCGTTAATTTTTTTATGATGTGAATTATTAATAAATTCATATACAAAGAAAACCATTACAATGTTTTATCATAATTTCTTTGTTAATAAAACACAATTTAAATATTTTGTATTTTTTCATTTATTACATTACGGTTTAAAATTAGATTTGGTTAATCCCTAAGTATTGAACTTTTATTTAGTTAATCTCATTACATTTTTTACATTTTGGTTTAAAACTAAGTCCCTAAATATTTGACCTTAATTTGTTTATTGTTATTACTTGTAGGTTAGTTTTATTAATTTACTAGAACTCCAAAGTTATACCATTCATTATTATTTCGAAAATGACTCTATTTAAACATATATTAATTACATTTCTTACGAAATAATTTTGTATTTAGTTACATACAATTATGAAAAAAAAATACGTTTAATATCATTAAGTAATATTAATGTAACTTGCAACAAAAATAATAATAATAAAACAGACTGGCAGAATAAATGCGATATGCTTAAGCAGCAATGTCACTTTCACTCTTTGCTAGTTCACATATTTTTGTAAAATACAAATGTGGCTCCATATGGTATAACAGACAGTGATATATTGTTTAGATGTGAGACTTGCAACATTTTGTATCATCTGTATACAACAGAATATTTATGTACGAAACAAATAATTTGTTAAAAATATATATCCATTTTCATATTTACTTGAAATAAACAATACTTGGTTTATTGAACATAAAATATTTTACCTTATAAACTTACGTTGAACTTGTTTACTTTTAGAATGATTAATTTCAATGTATTTTTTACAAACATGTATTTTTAAAGTAGATTTATTAAAAAAATGTCATTGAATTACATAGATGGTAAACAATAAATTAATATTAATTTATTATAAATAGTGTCTAATAAATAATACTTTATTTTTTATATATCCTAATTTGTCTTCTTTATTAAACTAATATTTAGCAAGAATTTATTTTGTAAGAATTCTAATATATATCTTTAGTAGGAACATTAAATACTTTAATACAAATTAAGTTATAATAAAATTTAAAAAATGTAAAATGTCAATGCCAGTATAAATTCGTTCAGTTGTACTGGAGTAGCAAGAAAATTGTTAACAATCCAAATTCAATAAAATATATAGTTTTTGAAGTCAGATAAAAATTTGCTTACTTAAAAACTGAATATTATTAAAAAAGTGCACCGCAAACATAATAACTAATTAATTTTACCTTTGTATAATTGTAATTATTTAGTTTTATTAATAGTCTTTACAGGTGTTTGCTAGGGTGTAGATACAGTTAAATTTGTGATGATAATTATCTTTAATTTTCCTAAAGCTACATATGATACATTTTATATACTACGGTGAAATATATTTTATAGATATACTAATTGAGGTCACAATCACGCATTTCATAAAATACATTGGACTCCCACCTTTGTATTTGCATTGTTATTGTTTGAAATTTAAATAAATCATGTAAATCTTACAATGAGATAATGTTGTAAATGTGTGTTCTTAGCTGGGATATTATCACTCTTACAGACAGAAATAAATTACTTGGAATAGTTATAGGCTACGCAACCCAATAATCTACTTATTTTATGTTGTTGTTATTTTTATAGTACAATAAAAATTTCTTTACATATAAAAGCATTGGTGAATATTTTAACCACTGTCGTAGTTTTACTTGTTGTGTTATTAGTAGATCTGCATAGATAAACACATGTTTAATAAGTATATGTCACCATGTGCACAAAATGTGATACGTTCATGTAAGAACATAGCAATAAAATAATATTCTCCATTAGTGAAACTATTTTGTAAAAACATTAAATATTATATGTACTAGGCATATAATATTGTTATATGTAAAGTCCATGGTCACTTTTTCTCTGTCTTATCTCTGTAGATAACTTTCCAAAATAAAATTGTGAGTGTAAGTCACAGAGTACTGAATAAGGCTGTAGGTTTCATAACTAATACACACAATATTGTGAAAATGGGAATTTTCTCAAAATTTAAAATCGTGATTAGAAGTTATTAGAATTTCATGTTCATCCTAACATAAATGGTCAATGAATTGAAATTCCAATCAAATCGGTTAACCCTGTTCTTTAACATCTTCTTGTGTGTGTGTGTGTGTGTGTGTGTGCGTGCGTGCGTGCGTGCGTGCGTGCGTGTGTGTGTGTGTGTGTGTGTGTGTGTGTGTGTGTGTGTGTGTGTGTGTGTGTGTGTGTGTGTGTGTGTGTGTGTGTGTGTGTGTGTGTGTGTGTGTGTGTGTGTGTGTGTGTGTGTGTGTATGTGTATGTGTGGTGTGTGTGTGTGTGTGTGTGTGTGTGTGTGTGTGTGTGTGTGTGTGTGTGTGTGTGTGTGTGTGTGTGCGTGTGTGTGTGTAAAAACAAAGGAAATGCGTCACAATTGGAACAGTACTAAAAACTACGTTAAATAAATTAGATTTTATCTACCTGTAATCCGATTTGTGATTCTAAAAAGTTAATAATCATTTCAAGAGATTCTTTTCTTAATTAATGTATTGTTTAAAACTTTAAATAAATCTAGTGCTTGTGAACACTCTGTTTAACTCTGCTTTCATCTGTTCATATTTGTTTAATCCTGCATATCTAATAGTGGTTTCTTGTAAATAAATTTTACACTTCTATTTGAATTATTAGTTTTTTCTTCTTATTTTGTTAACGGAATAAAAATACTTAAATAATCATTTATTTAGGGTTTCATTACAAATTAAAATTTAAGAGTGTACTTATGTCATATAGAATTAAGATATTTTGTAAATAACAAATAATAATAGTAATAATATAACTCATTTAACTAAAAATCTTACTTTGAATATATGCTAATAGTGAAAACTTGTACTTTTTACATTTTATACTTGTACAATGTAGAAATAATGTTATGATTATTATTGTAAGATGTCGGATATAACATATAGCTTCCAAAAAAAATAATGTATAAATTTAACAAAATTAATTAAATAAATAATAAATAGTTTAGTTTACTGTAAGTAAATGTATAATCCATTTTATCTCTACAAAGTTATCCACCAATGTTTATTTTCATCTCACGGTCTCAACGGAACTATATTACAAAATTATTTTATCCTTCCATTTTTTTTTTTTTTTTTTTTTTAGAAGACCTATATACATATTTTCTGACGAAAATTAAAACGTATTTTATTTAAGAAAATAAAAATAACGATTAATCGAAATTTTAATTAATTAATGTTACATGTCTTTCTAAATGTTGTCATTAGCTCCTCAATGTTGAAGAAAATAGCTGCATTCTGGGTGGAAAAGTAGACCGCTCCAGGGAAGCGTTTAAAATTATTCTGAAGAAAAATTTAAATGTACAAAATCTTCACTGACATGTGCACTTCATTTTCTATGTCCCCGTTTATCGCGACGAATGCAAGGAATGTGCCACGAAGACCGTGTTAGACAATTGAATGTCAAACGATTTATATTAAAGTGATAAATAAATGTGTTTCTCCTTTGAGCGTACAACTTCATTGAGCAAAAGTATAAAAGTATGAGATTATTAATATATGTGTAATTTGTTAACCTCAAAGTTATCAAATCAGGCTTTGCTTTTACATTGTAAATTGTTTTTAACGATCCATGTGACATATTTATTTCCGATATAACATTTTATATTTGACCAAAATTTTATTTAAGTAGTTAGGATGAAGTTTAAAATACTAGACATTCTGAGACAGAATCCATAAATCTTGTCCACTAATTAAATATATCATACTATAAGAGGAGGACTATATATGACATAAACTTACGGACACTATAAGAATAAATTATTAGGAACATACTTGAATGAATTTCCTAAAAAATTCTAGAAAAAAAAAAAATACTAATGACTGTTCGGTATCACTTTTATTTTATTTTTTAAATTTGTTAACCTATAAAAATAAACAGCCTAAATTTTTATTGAATTAGTTGGGAGGTTAGAAGAAATGACGAATATGACATTTTATATAAGAACTAGCTGACATACCCGTGCTTCGCTACGGAATACTACATTATCTATTTAATTCAATTAAAATCTTAATACAATACCTTTTGTATGTTTACTTTTTTTAATCTTTAAAGTGTATGGCTCTTAGCGTTACCCGAGAAACACCACAGGGAGGTGGCCATACGTCGTTTCTCATGTCAAGTCCGGGTCAGGGAGTTTTCAATATTAGGCAGATCCCCTAGCCTACTGCCGTAAACATTAAGTTGGGAGTTTTAATTATTAGGCAGGCCCCCTTGCCTACTGCCTTCAACATCAAGTTGGGGAGTTTTAATTATTAGACAGGTCCCCTTGCCTTCTGCCGTCAACACCAAGTTGGGGAGTTTTAATTATTAGGCAGGTCCCCGTGCCTACTGCCGTCAACATCAAGTTGGGAGGTTTTAATTATTAGGCAGGTCCCCGTGCCTACTGCCATCAACGTAAAGTTGGGGAGTTTGAATTATTAGGCAGGTCCCCTAGCCTACTGCTGTCGACATCAAGTTGGAGAGTTTTAATTGTTAGGCAGGTCCCCGTGCCTACTGCCGTCAACGTAAAGTTGGGGAGTTTTAGTTATTAGGCAGGTCCCCGTGCCTACTGCCGTCAGATGGAAATGGTAAACATTATGATCTCATCCTGAATTTGATAACTGGCCTATTCACTGCAGCACTTCACGGTAAACTACATTGGAAGTTTCACCTTCCGGTTGCAAAATAAATAAATTTTCATGTGAGCTGACTCTGGAGCAGGCGACATACAATTGGCCGTGGGAGAAACAATCATTCCGCAAATCAACACCAGCTATCTTCAAAGTCTGACCTTGGGATTTACTGATTGTCATAGCAAAACATACTTTGACAGGAAATTGTAGACGTTTGAATTCAAAGTGGTAATCCGATGGAATCAAAGGGATTCGCGGAATGAAGACAGTTTCCCCCTGGCCTACACCAGTGATGATTGTGGCTTCGATCACATGCTTATGGAGAGTCTTAACTTGAAGTCTGGTGCCATTGCACAGTTTTGGAGGATTGATGTTTCGAATCAGCATGATAGGTACTCCCACCTTGAGGCGGAGGCTGTGAGGAGGAATCCCTGGTGGGTTTAGTGTGTGGAGGAACTCTACAGGGTAGTTGACTGTTTCCTCTAACTCAACATCACAATCAACTGATTTATACTTCATCTCCTCTAATGGTAGCAGCTCTAAGAGAAAGTTGTTAATATTTGTTGCTGACTCATTTGTTGGTGTAAGTATTGCCCTTTGTTTTAACCAAGATGGATCAATGATGCTCATACTTTTCAAATTAGGATAAATGTGCTCAGTGAAGGATTCTATTTGGCTATCCTAATAGTGCAGAGATTGTGTGGAAGTTTGACTTTACCATCGTTTTCCTTTAATTGACCATTTCCTATTTGTAGAAGAAGATTTGAAAATTGTTCAATCTCTGAATGACCCATCAACTGTACCCTCATATTAACATTCAAATATAGAGTTTTTACTCTTGGCCATAAGTACGATGACTTAAGACATGCCTTCACCTCATCGGCGCGAGTTCCTCTTGGAACGATAGGCAAGGTCTGTCTAAAGTCTCCTGCTAAAAGTACAGTCACTCCACCCATCAAGTTGTTGTTATTTCTTAAGTCCTGTAAGGTTCTATGAAGTGCCTCCAACCCTCCCTTGTGTACCATGGTAATCTCATCCCACACAATCAACTTACAAAGCCTCAAAACATGGGCCATGTCACTCTGTTTAGAAATATTGCAGGTTGGAGTTTCATGGCGGTTGAGGTCCAGAGGTAACTTGAAAGTGGAGTGCGCTGTTTTTCCCCCAGCAAGTAAGGTAGCGGCAATTCCAGAAGAAGCGACAGCTATTGCAACATTTCTGTCTTTTCTTATTCTAGCCAACAATAAGTTAATGAGGAAGGTCTTCCTGAGCGTCCAAGAAAAATAGTTGTCCAGTCTCACAGTGAATACTGGTTATCAATGTATCATATACATTCTTTTGTTCACTATTAAGTTTATACTCGTTTTTTTGGACCAACTCTGATAATTCAGCTATATCATGGGAAACCTCCCTCAGTAAGTCACGGTTGACTGAGTCAACAGTTTCGTTGCGAGAAGGAGTAGGCAGGCCATACTGGAGTAGGTGGTGGCCAGATATAGCAAAAACCATATCCTCCAATAGAACCAAGGTTTTGTTATACACCACAGCCACATCAGGCAGCACTCCCTCTTGAAGCTCCTTCTGAAGGTTCATGGCTACATCCTCCGACATGCTTTCTTTGTAGTTATCCCAAAGTTTGAGGGCATCAGCAACTTGACAGAACACTAACATCACTGAAAACAATTCTCGAATCTTGTGTGGAAAGTTGGAGATGGCGGCTTCTTCGAGAGTGTGATGCCAGTGATTGTCATCCTCCAGTAATCCCAGTGCTCTGCAGGCTGATTTAAAAGAGGGGTGAACTACTCCATCAACCATTTTCAGATCACTGAAGCATGTGGGTCCTCGAACCTCATGGAGTAAAATACGGAGATAGTAGCACTCTCCATTCAAAGGGTGCACAGTGTAAACCCTACCTAAAACATCGTCCTGTTTTACTCCAGAGTGTCCGGGAACGCTCTTACCCTGCTTTCTTCTGGAAAACTTGTTATTCTTCCATACATAGAAGGCTGGAACTTCACTGTACAATAGTGTCCGAGCAAAAGAGTCTAATTTACAGAGATTAAAAAATGCCAATAAAGTTGTCTTAGGTGGATTTTTGGCCTTATCTCCAATGTTGTCCGGGCTAAAGTACACTCTTTGGCCGTTTTCTAGGTGGACTGAAAGATGCATGACGGGCGGATACCTTTCATGGATCGGGAAGCAGAATATCCGCCAAACAGCCTCTGAACTACTGATGTAGCGACCCGACTCGTACCGTGTAACCTCATCAAACTCGTTCTGTAGACCAAACGCTGCCTGATCACTGCCCTTGTTTACGTACTTACATATATATTTTATAGATTTTATGGAGTTACATATTTCAACGTTGATGTGAGCCTCAAAGGTGCGTGACAGAACAGGGTTGTACGGCACTACCCACCTGTTATCCAAGTCAACGTCTTTCACCTTCACTGTAAATCCCCCGTCAGTGGGAGAGCGCCTGCGATACAGTGGGTAACCGTCTTCAGCAGTCCGCGTTTCCTTGGTGAGAGGGCGAGGGTATCGCTTGCTGCAAGAGCCGTTCACCATACACGGAGAATTTCTGTTGAGGTTTCCACAGGGGCCATGTACCATGGCTGACTTCACTATTTCATGCAGTGTGGGATCTAGAGTAGGGTCCGGTATTTCAGCGCTAATGACATTATCAATTTGGCTGGGTGTAATGTTATTGGTAAGCCACAGTATGATGTGAACGTGAGGCAGCCCACGCTTCTGCCATTCTACTGTATACATGTAACACCTAGTTGGCCCGAAAATACAGCCTTTTCGAAGTAACTGGACAATTTTTTTTACTTTTATATGAAACACTCGCGCTATTACGTCGTGCCTAGAATGAAGAGCCTGTCCAACGTGTAACTGTTCCTGTATTTCAGACCACTTAGGGTTACATGTAAAGGTGATAAATAAATCAGGTCTTCCGTAATGGCGCACGTAAGTCATAGCGTCTTGTGTCCTCTCGTGCATGTAGCGAGGCCCCCCGGTAAAACTGGAAGGTAAGACCACTAATTTCCCTAGCTCTGACACTTGCCCATCACGTTTATCGACTGCATCTCGCAGATGCACATACTCCTCAACTCGTAATTTACTCTGGTTATGTCTCAAGAAGTTCAATCGTTCAGTTTCAATTTTAGCAAACATATCAGTTAAAAACTGATTTAAGAGACTGCGATAACGTAAAATTAGGTTTTCTTTATCTTCTCTTTCCATAAGTATAAATGCATAGAAAGTGGAAGCCGATACAGTTTTCTTCAAAGCAACTTTGGTGGTCGGATCAAGCTGAGGTATGTTAACGGAGTAACCATCTTCCCCACGGCAGAATATGATACTGTAACGCATCGTAAGCACGGTGAGTCTCACTTATGCGCACCAGTCGTGTATCTCGGCTGTGGAGTATGATGTCTCGCTTTTCAAACATTTGACCTACGATCACCAAAGCCACTTCTTTTGTTGCGGGTTTGTTGTACCGACCTCTATGTGCACCTGCGGGTTTTCTGTCAGCTGTTATTACCACCTGAAACCCTTCGTTTTTTGGTGCAATCTCCATCGCCATTTTAAAGTCCCTAATGTATGGATTTGTCTCATGTAATATTTTCTGGAGTTCGCTCACTAACGACGGTTTTACAGAAGGTGCATTATTGCACCGTAGCTGACACTCTTTATCCTCATCACCAACAAAGTATATTTGTAAAAATGCTGGCTCCCGCTCTGAAGAAGGTAAAAGACTCCCGATTAGATGATACACCTGCCCCTGAACTTTAAAGGTTGGCATAAAGTTGCCTTCTTTAATCTCTTTTCCTCCAAAGGAAGTCATTTGAAAGCAGTTATTGTACTGCCTGATGTTTGAGAGAAAGTGTTCAGAAAGAGGGTGATTGTTTGTCAGAAGAGCTTGTAGGAGCTCTGGCATTGGCTGAGGAGAGGGAAGATGGACTTTTCCGTTAGCACAGCACAGACCAGGACTTTCATCTTTCCATTTTCTAGCTTTACACCACTTACATGTTGTCATGCAACCTAAGGCAACAGTCTTATCTTTGTTGTAATCAGAATCGCTATTGTATTTGAATCCCGACATTGATTTAACAGACCATGGCAAAAATTTTATTTCACTTCTCTTGACACTGTATTTTTTTACCGCACTTATGTTTACCTCGGGATTTTTCTCACTATATCTTTTACAGCCGCCTGATTTATTGTAGGGTTTTTCTCATTGTATTTTTTTACAGCCGCCTGATGTATTGTAGGATTTTTCTCACTGTATTTTTTTACAGCCGCCTGATGTATTGTAGGATTTTTCTCACTGTATTTTTTTACAGCCGCCTGGTGTATTGTAGGATTTTTCTCACTGTATTTTTTTACAGCCGCCTGATGTATTGTAGGATTTTTCTCACTGTATTTTTTTACAGCCGCCTGATGTATTGTAGGATTTTTCTCACTGTATTTTTTTACAGCCGCCTGATGTATTGCAGGATTTTTCTCACTGTATTTTTTTACGGATGCGCGATTGACTTCAGGATTGTTCTCACTATATTTATTTACTGCTTGCCTGTGACGTTTTGTACGATTAATATTGGAAAATCGCTTACGCCTTTTCTTCCCCCGTCTCTTGTTTGTTTTAGAACAATTTACGGAGGGGTGATCTGAGACAGTAGTATTAGATATAATAAGGGAATTTACTGGAGACGGGGATGAGGAGTGTGGGAGATCAGTGGGTAAGAGGTTGGCAGGGTCCTGGATTTCCCCAAGATTAGCCTCCACATTCACATTGTCAGACGTCAGAGAGGAACCAGGATCTAAGGGAATAAGGACGTCAAAGTGGCCTGCTGTCAGTGGCCCAGTAAACCTTAGTCTTTTTATTCCCTCAACCGGCTGCCCGAAACTGGTTAACAGAGTTTGGTCTGTGTAAACCTGCAGCTCATAGGGGAATATTTCAGAGGCTGCTTTTATTTCACATGTTGTCCCAAAAGTTCCCGGTTTGCTCATATCAGCCATATATTCTGCCTTTGTTCTGTAAATGCCCCCCGTCCGATTTAAGGTGAATGGTTTAAATCGGCACCAATTGTTAGTAACGTGCTGTACAACACTGGTCCGAACTTGGAAACCTTGTGAATCAGTGCCGTATACGAAGTAAGCCAAAGATGAGAATAAGCACTGACCATCAGGATTGATAGGCAATACATGGTGGGGAGTAGGCACCCCATCCACGTTGATGACTTCCATAGTGAGAAAGTAGAGATATATAAATAGAAAGACAATAGAGAGAAATATAAATATTATATGTATCAAGTAAAAGGGAAAACGGAATCAGTCTTGCCTAAAATGATCAAAATATATTGACGTATAGAACAGAACTGAAGTGAACAGAAGTGTGTAGAGGTTCAGGAAAAAACAAAGCAAGTAGCAAAGTCTGTAGCTAGACTGACTGGTAGGGGGCAATGTAGACCCCTTATCAGCTGATACCTGCAGCCTACTGATAAGGCCACTTGCAAACTGTGGCGTGCAGTCCTAGGCCTTGTCATGAGTGTTCACAATGATCAAAAACCGCTGTAGTTGTTCATCTAAATAACAGCCACCGAAAAAATGTATTAATAACAAATATATGCGTTTGACTGAAAATATTGTAATAGGGGTGTTAGCTACCCTTCGAGTAAAAGGTTTTCAAACCCTTTCTTAGTACGCCTCTAAGAACTTACCCGAAACCATGTACCGAATTTCAGAACTCTAGGTTTCGTGTTTAAATACAGTGAGAATAATACATGTTTGCCGAATTTCACGTTTGTACGCTTCATAGTTTACAAAAAATAATGTATTTTACTTTTCGCGGTTTTTTCGCGATTTCCGCGGTTAGACCTGGATTTTTTTTAAAAACGTTTCTTAGCGAGGACCTAGACGCCAGGAGGAACATGTTTGCCTAATTTCACGTTTGTACGCTTCATGGTTTACAACAAATTATGTATTTTACTTTTCGCGGTTTTTCGCGATTTACGCGGTTAGACATGGATTTTTTTTTAAAAACGTTTCTTAGCGAGCACCTAGACACCAGGATGAACATGTTTGTCGAATTTCACGTTTGTACGCTTCATAGTTTACAAAAAATAATGTATTTTACTTTTCGCGGTTTTTTCGCGATTTCCGCGGTTATACATTGAATTTTTCAAAACCGGTTCTTAGTGCGCGTCTAGGACCTATGAGGAAGCTGTGTACCAAGTTTCATTGTAATCCGTTCAGTGGTTCCTGAGATTTCGTGATCAGTGAGTCAGTCAGTCAGTCAGTCAGTCAGTCAGTGGGTTTTGGCTTTTATTATTATAGACTAGCTGACATACCCGTGCTTCGCTACGGAATACTACATTATCTATTTAATTCAATTAAAATCTTAATACAATACCTTTTGTATGTTTACTTTTTTTAATCTTTAAAGTGTATGGCTCTTAGCGTTACCCGAGAAATACCACAGGGAGGTGGCCATACGTCGTTTCTCATGTCAAGTCCGGGTCAGGGAGTTTTCAATATTAGGCAGATCCCCTAGCCTACTGCCGTAAACATTATGTTGGGAGTTTTAATTATTAGGCAGGCCCCCTTGCCTACTGCCTTCAACATCAAGTTGGGGAGTTTTAATTATTAGACAGGTCCCCTTGCCTACTGCCGTCAACACCAAGTTGGGGAGTTTTAATTATTAGGCAGGTCCCCGTGCCTACTGCCGTCAACATCAAGTTGGGAGGTTTTAATTATTAGGCAGGTCCCCGTGCCTACTGCCATCAACGTAAAGTTGGGGAGTTTGAATTATTAGGCAGGTCCCCTAGCCTACTGCTGTCGACATCAAGTTGGAGAGTTTTAATTGTTAGGCAGGTCCCCGTGCCTACTGCCGTCAACGTAAAGTTGGGGAGTTTTAGTTATTAGGCAGGTCCCCGTGCCTACTGCCGTCAGATGGAAATGGTAAACATTATGATCTCATCCTGAATTTGATAACTGGCCTATTCACTGCAGCACTTCACGGTAAACTACATTGGAAGTTTCACCTTCCGGTTGCAAAATAAATAAATTTTCATGTGAGCTGACTCTGGAGCAGGCGACATACAATTGGCCGTGGGAGAAACAATCATTCCGCAAATCAACACCAGCTATCTTCAAAGTCTGACCTTGGGATTTACTGATTGTCATAGCAAAACATACTTTGACAGGAAATTGTAGACGTTTGAATTCAAAGTGGTAATCCGATGGAATCAAAGGGATTCGCGGAATGAAGACAGTTTCCCCCTGGCCTACACCAGTGATGATTGTGGCTTCGATCACATGCTTATGGAGAGTCTTAACTTGGAGTCTGGTGCCATTGCACAGTTTTGGAGGATTGATGTTTCGAATCAGCATGATAGGTACTCCCACCTTGAGGCGGAGGCTGTGAGGAGGAATCCGTGGTGGGTTTAGTGTGTGGAGGAACTCTACAGGGTAGTTGACTGTTTCCTCTAACTCAACAACACAATCAACTGATTCATACTTCATCTCCTCTAATGGTAGCAGCTCTAAGAGAAAGTTGTTAATATTTGTTGCTGACTCATTTGTTGGTGTAAGTATTGCCCTTTGTTTTAACCAAGATGGATCAATGATGCTCATACTTTTCAAATTAGGATAAATGTGCTCAGTGAAGGATTCTATTTGGCTATCAATAGTGCAGAGATTGTGTGGAAGTTTGACTTTACCATCGTTTTCCTTTAATTGACCATTTCCTATTTGTAGAAGAAGATTTGAAAATTGTTCAATCTCTGAATGACCCATCAACTGTACCCTCATATTAACATTCAAATATAGAGTTTTTACTCTTGGCCGTAAGTACGATGACTTAAGACATGCCTTCACCTCATCGGCGCGAGTTCCTCTTGGAACGATAGGCAAGGTCTGTCTAAAGTCTCCTGCTAAAAGTACAGTCACTCCACCCATCAAGTTGTTGTTATTTCTTAAGTCCTGTAAGGTTCTATGAAGTGCCTTCAACCCTCCCTTGTGTGCCATGGTAATCTCATCCCACACAATCAACTTACAAAGCCTCAAAACATGGGCCATGTCACTCTGTTTAGAAATATTGCAGGTTGGAGTTTCATGGCGGTTGAGGTCCAGAGGTAACTTGAAAGTGGAGTGCGCTGTTTTTCCCCCAGCAAGTAAGGTAGCGGCAATTCCAGAAGAAGCGACAGCTATTGCAACATTTCTGTCTTTTCTTATTCTAGCCAACAATAGGTTAATGAGGATAGTCTTCCCAGTGCCTCCCGGAGCGTCCAAGAAAAATAGTTGTCCAGTCTCACAGTGAATACTGGTTATCAATGTATCATATACATTCTTTTGTTCACTATTAAGTTTAGGCTCGTTTTTTTGGACCAACTCTGATAATTCAGCTATATCATGGGAAACCTCCCTCAGTAACTCACGGTTGACTGAGTCAACAGTTTCGTTGCGAGAAGGAGTAGGCAGGCCATACTGGAGTAGGTGGTGGCCAGATATAGCAAAAACCATATCCTCCAATAGAACCAAGGTTTTGTTATACACCACAGCCACATCAGGCAGCACTCCCTCTTGAAGCTCCTTCTGAAGGTTCATGGCTACATCCTCCGACATGCTTTCTTTGTAGTTTTCCCAAAGTTTGAGGGCATCAGCAACTTGACAGAACACTAACATCACTGAAAACAATTCTCGAATCTTGTGTGGAAAGTTGGAGATGGCGGCTTCTTCGAGAGTGTGATGCCAGTGATTGTCATCCTCCAGTAATCCCAGTGCTCTGCAGGCTGATTTAAAAGAGGGGTGAACTACTCCATCAACCATTTTCAGATGACTGAAGCATGAGGGTCCTCGAACCTCATGGAGTAAAATACGGAGATAGTAGCACTCTCCATTCAAAGGGTGCACAGTGTACACCCTACCTAAAACATCGTCCTGTTTTACTCCAGAGTGTCCGGGAACGCTCTTACCCTGCTTTCTTCTGGAAAACTTGTTATTCTTCCATACATAGAAGGCTGGAACTTCACTGTACAATAGTGTCCGAGCAAAAGAGTCTAATTTACAGAGATTAAAAAATGCCAATAAAGTTGTCTTAGGTGGATTTTTGGCCTTATCTCCAATGTTGTCCGGGCTAAAGTACACTCTTTGGCCGTTTTCTAGGTGGACTGAAAGATGCATGACGGGTGGATACCTTTCATGGATCGGGAAGCAGAATATCCGCCAAACAGCCTCTGAACTACTGATGTAGCGACCCGACTCGTACCGTGTAACCTCATCAAACTCGTTCTGTAGACCAAACGCTGCCTGATCACTGCCCTTGTTTACGTACTTACATATATATTTTATAGATTTTATGGAGTTACATATTTCAACGTTGATGTGAGCCTCAAAGGTGCGTGACAGAACAGGGTTGTACGGCACTACCCACCTGTTATCCAAGTCAACGTCTTTCACCTTCACTGTAAATCCCCCGTCAGTGGGAGAGCGCCTGCGATACAGTGGGTAACCGTCTTCAGCAGTCCGCGTTTCCTTGGTGAGAGGGCGAGGGTATCGCTTGCTGCAAGAGCCGTTCACCATACACGGAGATTTTCTGTTGAGGTTTCCACAGGGGCCATGTACCATGGCTGACTTCACTATTTCATGCAGTGTGGGATCTAGAGTAGGGTCCGGTATTTCAGCGCTAATGTCATTATCAATTTGGCTGGGTGTAATGTTATTGGTAAGCCACAGTAGGATGTGAACGTGAGGCAGCCAACGCTTCTGCCATTCTACTGTATACATGTAACACCTAGTTGGCCCGAAAATACAGCCTTTTCGAAGTAACTGGAAATTTTTTTTTACTTTTATATGAAACACTCGCGCTATTACGTCCAACGTAATATCGCGCCTAGAATGAGGAGCCTGTCCAACGTGTAACTGTTCCTGTATTTCAGACCACTTAGGGTTACATGTAAAGGTGATAAATAAATCAGGTCTTCCGTAATGGCGCACGTAAGTCATAGCGTCTTGTGTCCTCTCGTTCATGTAGCGAGGCCCCCCGGTAAAACTGGAAGGTAAGACCACTAATTTCCCTAGCTCTGACACTTGCCCATCACGTTTATCGACTGCATCTCGCAGATGCACATACTCCTCAACTCGTAATTTACTCTGGTTATGTCTCAAGAAGTTCAATCGTTCAGTTTCAATTTTAGCAAACATATCAGTTAAAAACTGATTTAAGAGACTGCGATAACGTAAAATTAGGTTTTCTTTATCTTCTCTTTCCATAAGCATAAATGCATAGAAAGTGGAAGCCGATACAGTTTTCTTCAAAGCAACTTTGGTGGTCGGATCAAGCTGAGGTATGTTAACGGAGTAACCATCTTCCCCACGGCAGAATATGAGTGGATACTGTAACGCATCGTAAGCACGGTGAGTCTCACTTATGCGCACCAGTCGTGTATCTCGGCTGTGGAGTATGATGTCTCGCTTTTCAAACATTTGACCTACGATCACCAAAGCCACTTCTTTTGTTGCGGGTTTGTTGTACCGACCTCTATGTGCACCTGCGGGTTTTCTGTCAGCTGTTATTACCACATGAAACCCTTCGTTTTTTGGTGCAATCTCCATCGCCATTTTAAAGTCCCTAATGTATGGATTTGTCTCATGTAATATTTTCTGGAGTTCGCTCACTAACGACGGTTTTACAGAAGGTGCATTATTGCACCGTAGCTGACACTCTTTATCCTCATCACCAACAAAGTATATTTGTAAAAATGCTGGCTCTCGCTCTGAAGAAGGTAAAAGACTCCCGATTAGATGATACACCTGCCCCTGAACTTTAAAGGTTGGCATAAAGTTGCCTTCTTTAATCTCTTTTCCTCCAAAGGAAGTCATTTGAAAGCAGTTATTGTACTGCCTGATGTTTGAGAGAAAGTGTTCAGAAAGAGGGTGATTGTTTGTCAGAAGAGCTTGTAGGAGCTCTGGCATTGGCTGAGGAGAGGGCAGATGGACTTTTCCGTTAGCACAGCACAGACCAGGACTTTCATCTTTCCATTTTCTAGCTTTACACCACTTACATGTTGTCATGCAACCTAAGGCAACAGTCTTATCTTTGTTGTAATCAGTATCGCTATTGTATTTGAATCCCGACATTGATTTAACAGACCATGGCAACAAATTTATTTCACTTCTCTTGACACTGTATTTTTTTACCGCACTTATGTTTACCTCGGGATTTTTCTCACTATATCTTTTTACAGCCGCCTGATTTATTGTAGGATTTTTCTCATTGTATTTTTTTACAGCCGCCTGATGTATTGTAGGATTTTTCTCACTGTATTTTTTTACAGCCGCCTGATGTATTGTAGGATTTTTCTCACTGTATTTTTTTACAGCCGCCTGATGTATTGTAGGATTTTTCTCACTGTATTTTTTTACAGCCGCCTGATGTATTGTAGGATTTTTCTCACTGTATTTTTTTACAGCCGCCTGATGTATTGTAGGATTTTTCTCACTGTATTTTTTTACAGCCGCCTGATGTATTGCAGGATTTTTCTCACTGTATTTTTTTACGGATGCGCGATTGACTTCAGGATTGTTCTCACTATATTTATTTACTGCTTGCCTGTGACGTTTTGTACGATTAATATTGGAAAATCGCTTACGCCTTTTCTTCCCCCGTCTCTTGTTTGTTTTAGAACAATTTACGGAGGGGTGATCTGAGACAGTAGTATTAGATATAGTAAGGGAATTTACTGGAGACGGGGATGAGGAGTGTGGGAGATCAGTGGGTGAGAGGTTGGCAGGGTCCTGGATTTCCCCAAGATTAGCCTCCACATTCACATTGTCAGACGTCAGAGAGGAATCAGGATCTCAGGGAATAAGGACGTCAAAGTGGCCTGCTGTCAGTGGCCCAGTAAACCTTAGTCATTTTATTCCCTCAACCGGCTGCCCGAAACTGGTTAACAGAGTTTGGTCTGTGTAAACCTGCAGCTCATAGGGGAATATTTCAGAGGCTGCTTTTATTTCACATGTTGTCCCAAAAGTTCCCGGTTTGCTCATATCAGCCATATATTCTGCCTTTGTTCTGTAAATGCCCCCCGTCCGATTTAAGGTGAATGGTTTAAATCGGCACCAATTGTTAGTAACGTGCTGTACAACACTGGTCCGAACTTGGAAACCTTGTGAATCAGTGCCGTATACGAAGTAAGCCAAAGATGAGAATAAGCACTGACCATCAGGATTGATAGGCAATACATGGTGGGGAGTAGGCACCCCATCCACGTTGATGACTTCCATAGTGAGAAAGTAGAGATATATAAATAGAAAGACAATAGAGAGAAATATAAATATTATATGTATCAAGTAAAAGGGAAAACGGAATCAGTCTTGCCTAAAATGATCAAAATATATTGACGTATAGAACAGAACTGAAGTGAACAGAAGTGTGTAGAGGTTCAGGAAAAAACAAAGCAAGTAGCAAAGTCTGTAGCTAGACTGACTGGTAGGGGGCAATGTAGACCCCTTATCAGCTGATACCTGCAGCCTACTGATAAGGCCACTTGCAAACTGTGGCGTGCAGTCCTAGGCCTTGTCATGAGTGTTCACAATGATCAAAAACCGCTGTAGTTGTTCATCTAAATAACAGCCACCGAAAAAATGTATTAATAACAAATATATGCGTTTGACTGAAAATATTGTAATAGGGGTGTTAGCTACCCTTCGAGTAAAAGGTTTTCAAACCCTTTCTTAGTACGCCTCTAAGAACTTACCCGAAACCATGTACCGAATTTCAGAACTCTAGGTTTCGTGTTTAAATACAGTGAGAATAATACATGTTTGCCGAATTTCACGTTTGTACGCTTCATAGTTTACAAAAAATAATGTATTTTACTTTTCGCGGTTTTTTCGCGATTTCCGCGGTTAGACCTGGATTTTTTTTAAAAACGTTTCTTAGCGAGGACCTAGACGCCAGGAGGAACATGTTTGCCTAATTTCACGTTTGTACGCTTCATGGTTTACAACAAATTATGTATTTTACTTTTCGCGGTTTTTCGCGATTTACGCGGTTAGACGCGGTTAGACCTGGATTTTTTTTAAAAACGTTTCTTAGCGAGGACCTAGACGCCAGGAGGAACATGTTTGCCTAATTTCACGTTTGTACGCTTCATGGTTTACAACAAATTATGTATTTTACTTTTCGCGGTTTTTCGCGATTTACGCGGTTAGACATGGATTTTTTTTTAAAAACGTTTCTTAGCGAGCACCTAGACACCAGGATGAACATGTTTGCCGAATTTCACGTTTGTACGCTTCATAGTTTACAAAAAATAATGTATTTTACTTTTCGCGGTTTTTTCGCGATTTCCGCTGTTATACATTGAATTTATCAAAACCGGTTCTTAGTGCGCGTCTAGGACCTATGAGGAAGCTGTGTACCAAGTTTCATTGTAATCCGTTCAGTGGTTCCTGAGATTTCGTGATCAGTGAGTCAGTCAGTCAGTCAGTCAGTCAGTGAGTGGGTTTTGGCTTTTATTATTATAGATAACTATGACTTCAATTTATTCATTTAGTTTAAGTTTAATTTTATAGTATATAAAACCAAAGCAATATTAATTATGGTAACAATATCACTGTTCCACTTTCAACTCTGAATAATGATAATTTATTTTATTTTGGACATTATTATTTTTTTTCCAATGCGTCAGATTTATTAGTAATAAAAGATTACTAGAAATAAAAAGTATCAATTATTGAAGGCCTTGATATAATACATTGATAAAGAAACTATAAATTGAAACATGAAGAGGGTTTTGCTATTTTTCGGGATACAAAAATTAATGGCGTAGTAACAAATTTTATTTTACAGAAAAGAAACGCATACAAAAAACATTGAAAGTTTTAGTTTTAAGTATCCTATAATAGTTAAGATAGACATTATTTATATAGAATTTTATTATGTAATAACAAAATCATATCGATAATTCAAGCTATACAACACATTAAATTTATGGTTTGTTTTTTTTTTATCTGAGAAACATCCAATGTCGTCTTTGCTTAATCAAATGATGACATGATAGAAAAATAGCTTTGCTTAATCAAATGATGACATGATAGAAAAATAGAGGCCAAGTATCCTCTAACCCTCTAAACTGCCAGTATCAGAAAAGAACGAAAAATGCGAGAGATTTAAAAAAGAGAGGGATCTACCCAAGACAAACGTGAAGATACTTGACTATCCAGCTATGTAACGCACGAGGTTGCATTGCATTTAAACATAAATACATTTATGGTAAATTGTAAATAATCTGAATGGTTAACTTATATTTTACATAAAATTTAAAATACGATTGTATTAAAGTAAGGTTTAATTTTCAATTTAAAATATGTAATTATTCTAATCGAACGATTTTGCTATTAAAAATAAACTATTTTAGCCGATGTAAAATATATTTAAATTTAACGTTATGTAAACATTTTTAACATTTCCAAAATATTGTTGGGTGTAGCAAGTAGAATATGACAATATATATATATATATATATATATATATATATATATATATATATATATATATATATATATATATATTTAAAACACATTATATTTACCGAATTATAAATATTTGATACAGCCACGACATAAACAAAATAAACATTTAGACTTGAGTTCCCTTCATCCATAGTCCTGGTATTGACAACCGTAATATATACATGATAATTTTGTTTAAAGGTTTTCAATAATTCTGACATAGCAACTGATTCAATATTTACGGGTTTCTTGCACAAAACTCATCCACGCTCAATCATACACAGAGACACTTTCATGCACTCGCCTTTGTGAAAAAAATTCTATAATCTTTGTAATATTAGGCACCGACATGTAACGAGAGGTTTAAAAAAGATATACGGAATGAGATTTAAATCAAATTCAATGTAATCTTGGGGGTGCTGATGTGATTAATTGTCTGTTTTGTCAGTGATCACGTTGGAGTAATCTGGACGTAGTTCTGATTATAACAACACAGAGATTTTGATGAGTTGCATTACAACGCAATACGAAATTTCTATTTCAGTATTACATTATTGATTATGTGATATTTTTAGTAAGAAAAAAAATGTACAGTTTAGTTGTCAAACGTTTGTGTTCCCGAATATTTGTTATGTACTATAATTAGAAATTGATTTGTTTACTTCAAAAACAACTTTTTACAAACAAATTTGAACATTTATAAAAATAGATGATAATTTAAAGTGTAAAATATTACTACCTAAAGTGCATTGATGTGGTTTTCGTATTTATTTAATTACTTAAGATTTGTGATTATTATATACGTCACTATTTTATGGCTTTTAGTATTAGTTTTATAATTTGTAGTATTTCATTACAGTTTTTGTTAGGAATTGGGACGATTTATACTAATTTTCATTTATTTATTATTATCAATGCGTTTGGATATGAGACTTCTCCTTTCTTGTTCGAACCCAAAATCTGTTAATTGTTTGAAAGATTCATGTTTTTTGTAAAATTTTGACAAATTTTCTTTAAATCATGATAACTCTCTTTTTTCCCCTCGATCTTCTTTTTTATGGTTTCATTATGCATGTTGGAACTAATTTGTTAGATTAAATTTCATTTTATATTTAGTATAATATAATTATTGAATATCAACCAACTAGAATATACGCAATAAGTTTTGTATTTATATTCCATTTTCTATTGTAGGCATTTCTACGTAGATTGATACAATTTCAAGTAGGATAGTGTATATAATTGTTATAATTTCATAATACTAATTGTTAAAAGTTCCTATTATTGAATTTAAAATATACATTGTATTAAAAAAAACAACTTAATATTCAATCTGAATGACAACTGGAATACGTACATTTATTTTATGCTTTTAATATATTTGTCGGGAATGAGTTAAATTTATTGACAAACATAAATTACATAATAAACTTGGATTTAAAATAGGGTCATTTTTTCGTATCGAACGTAAACATTAAAGGAGTTTTCTTTAATTGCGCTATGTAGTGAGAGCAGGAATGAGAGTAATGATATTATTTTTAAAAAAACATGATTTTTATGAGGCTAATTAGAAGATAATTATCTGGTAAAAAAAACTCATGTACAACCAATTACATATAATACTTCCGATTTGCACAATATGAAATAAATTACCTTATTTCAAAGTATTTATTCGGTCTATCTATAGTGCAATTGGTTAAGTATAGTTAGCAGTTAAATTAAATGAACGTGAAACAATTGATAGTTAAACAAAATTCATTTGGCAAACACTTGAAATTTTACAAATGTAAGCTTTCTGAAAATGATAGGAAATGTATATTATATTCACGAATCTTTAGTTCTAGGTTTCGCCATTTTTTTATTAAATAACTGTTGTATTCTGTAAAATTGTTGTGCGCACCTTTCGTTTCATTACAAGTAAGAAACTATACATAATAACTCTACCCAATGTATATCTTTCTTACACCCGTTTATATGGACTACAATACACCAATAAAAAAAAGAAATGTAGACAAAGTAAGGTATACTATATTCAAAAATACCAATAAATGTTTTTTTTGTGATTATAAACCAACATCTCTATATCAGATAACCCAATTTGCCAACAATATATTTCACACACAACAATACACCTCGAAATATCATCTTCCAGTTTACTTAGAATAAACAGTAATTATAAATTATACTTATAGCATTAGTAAAAAAATAAGATAGATTTTAAGACATTATACAATATATAAACAAAAGTGGTGCTTTCAGGAATCCAACGGCGAAATTGTAAGTTATATACAAATAATATACATTATATATATTTCTCAACGTTGACTTAATTTATACTTTATAAATTTATACTATTTATTTTATTATATATATATATATATATATATATATATATATATATATATATATATATTGAATCGTTAGATATATGGCCTATATTATTTTGCAACTTTGCAGTTTGATAACAAATAGTTGCACATAATTATATTATTTAATTCTACTTTATGAGTTATTATTACTAATTTTTACAAAAATAGAATGTATGCATTGTGAATAATTTAATTATCTCAAATAAACCAACTTAAATATTTAAAATACAAATTTATCTAGTGTTTTGTTATTTACCAATATTAATGCAAAATATTAACTAACATTAAGTCGAATGGTGAAGACCGAACTTAATTTGAATAGTGGGATTATATAAGGAGTGCGGTGCACAGGGAACACCTGTGTACACAAAATGTTGATTACCTTACTTGGGTATATATTCTGCATTTATTAGGCAGAATTTTAAAATTTAGTATGCAAGAGCATGGCTAAAATATTCCGTGTTGAAAGCAGTTTTCATACCAAAAGCCGATGTTTCAGGATTAACTTTATAAAAACTTTTCTTGTGTAATATTTCAAATAATGTTTTATGGGACAGGTGTTTATTTATAGCTTCACTTTTGCATATATGTGTAGCATATAATGAGTTTATATGATGTAAAAAGTCGATGTATGCAGATATACATTTTAACAAAAGTGTTTTTTGTGAAATATCTGTCGTCTGTGAAATGCAGTCGAAACGGGTGAAAAGGTTTTAATCGAATTTGGTAAGATTGTATATTCAAAAACTATTCAATGGTTTATTTTACATTATGACAAACAGCTACGTAGCAAATATTTTGCATGGTTGTTTTATTTAATGAGTTTGTAATTGTAGTAAGATTCAAATAATGTCAATTTGAAAGTAGAGTAGCCAGATAGCCAGGAATAGTTATTTCGTAACTACTACCAGCAATACTAAATCAAACATACTTTATATTTTGACGTATTATATGTTCATGAACATCTTATTTATTTCATTGGTCAAAAAATCTAAAACTTAATACAGATATAAATAAATAATACTGGACGAAAATAAAAATTAAAAAATATAATAATAAAAAACCATTATTTTGTTCAACGGAAGAAAACAATAGAATAAAATTCAAAATTTGAAAGTCCGTAAAGTCACTGAATACAATATGACATTTTTTACATAATATAAATGATAGTTGTATAATTTTTAAAATTATGAGAAGTGTCAATACTTATTCAGATGAAGCACATAATACCAAATGATGTTCTTATATCGTAATGATTCTTCTAGTAGTTCACATTCAATTATACAACTTTTATTAAAATAAAAACTACAATTACTCCCTGCTTCATTAGTTTCATTTAATGAAAAATGTATTTATGTATATCATTTTAGAAAGGGTTTCATTGAACGGAAATATATGGCATAACCTCCTTTATAAATTTATTAATGCTGAATGATGTCCGTTGTGCATATGCGTTCATACTCTCTGATTAAATTCCTTTTCTAACAGTTTGTATTACAAAAACTGCTAGAACACCCTATATTTCCTTATGCGATATAATTGTTCAAACCATATTCAATGATTCCTATAGTTATCATAGCCTATAGTGCTTGCTTTAACCATTTCTTCCTGCACACACTCTTATAAGAAACACCCTACTTCTAATTTCTTGATGGTTGTAGTATGAATTCCTGTAACACTCCAAGTTTTTGTTTCATTCTGTAAAGGAAATCTCTAAGACTCCTAAAGTACACAATGTCTTTAATTTTTTTTTAGTTCATTTTTATTTATAATTAATTTTGTTTACTCCTGGTAAAATGCTGGGAATTTAAATAAATAAAATGATATGTCACTTTGAGTCTCAGTTTTAAAATTTTAACCATTTTATAGCTAAGTATTTAACTTGCCATAACACTTATAAGGTTCTTGATCATTCTCTAAGCCGTTTTACTTTCCAGTTTTAATTATACCTATACCAAATACTGAGTTTCACTTAAGTATTTAAACCAAATATTTAGCTCTAACATAATTATTGGATAGTAATATCTTGGTGTAAAAACAGTTTTCTTTATTTTTAGTTCATGTAAAATTTCAAGAAAAATAAAGAATAGGATTCTTTTTACAAATTAAAAACTATGTAGATTTACAAAATTATTTTTAACATTCTAATGTACTATAAATAACATTTATTATCCTTCATTATTGTATTCATATTTATTATACAAGCAGTATACTAAATATGGAGTGTGATATGATATTTAAATCAAATTAATAGCTAAGTAAAACATGAAATGTATACTACCTTCTCTGGATTGGGGATTATTTTTATTTTATTTAAACCAACAAATATGTTTTTATTTAACCACTTACATAAGAAGCGTACGTAAAAATTTCCTTACCTAGATCAATTATACATTATCATATAACTGTAAATACTATCATATTTATAAAAATGATAATTTTTTTATAGATGCAATAAGTTTTCATTTTCATTATTGTTTTATTATTCTAGTAATGGAATATTTTATTTATTTTTTATTAACTTTATAATATAGTTATTGAAATATAATACAATACTATTGCTATATATTCAGTAAGATACAAGTTTTAGATCAGTTTAATGCAATTAGGAGTACATACGGAGTAAATTTTAAAAGACAAGTTAAGTGTGTTTCATGTTATTGTACAACCTTGTGTTCATCTTCAAAGCTGTGACTTTCAATAGCGTCAAAGATAAAACACATTATTGTTTGCTTTAGCAAATATTTATCATAAGTATTACAATAATATAGAAACTATTAATGTGGAAAAAATACTATTTTATCTGACAAAAATAATTAGTGTTAAAATAGATTCACAAAACATAATACTAAAGGTGAGTGTTTATGTGAGAATATAAACTACGTATAGTCATTACTAAAAGATAGTACAACACTATTTGGAATACTTTTCATAGAAACGAATTTCAGAATATGAAACACACACACACACACACACACATATATATATATATATATATATATATATATATAATTTTTTTTTTAATCATTGGCCTACGTTGTATAGTGGTAGCTATGAATCGTTTTTACTTTCAAGAAATATAACTAAATACATTATTTTTGTTTAAATTTTAGTTTTTCGGTTGGACTATTGAAACCCATATGTATTCCATTCTTGTCCTCTGTCCCTTTATTAATCATCAACACTTTTTCTATTCCTTATATACATAATTATCACCTACCTTTTTCTCTTTCTGTATTCTAGTGCAATGCAAATATCCAATAAAGTTTTTTTACGTAAGATTTCCCAGTGCATTCACTCTGAATGCTCTAAATAACTGCATTTTATTTAATTTATAATTCTCCATTAGTAATGACATTGATAGTAACATCCTCTTTATTAGTGAATACAAGTAAATTCCCTTTTGATATTCTTTACAGGAATAAAAAAGGAAACTTAAAAAAATCTCATTTCGGGCATAGAGCAACTAAATAAATTTTAAATGAACAGAGTAACTCCTTACGTATAATTAAATGTTCAAGGTATAGAATCTAAGCAAATCGGAAGATACTTTCTTAAAACTTTTTTTTATAAACTTTTAACTAACATAAAGATTATGTAAATCATAGAGTGTAAAGCAAGCTTCTCAAAAGAAATCCGAGCTTGATGTCTTAGTCAACTCTTTGAAGCTCCAAATTATCGACAACAGACTTCATAATATCAGCTAAAACATTGCTTCAAATTCTAATTTAAGATGAAAGGTTTTAAATTGTATGTACTTAAAGTTAACTCTAATAATTAATATTTACGTTTACGATAACTAATATATATATATATATATATATATATATATATATATATAAATTGGACAAATGGTAATAATACGCTTTATTTTATATATAAAAAAAGGTTTTTATACAGTTTTAACGGTGTTCTTCTGCAATTGCCAAAATACACAAGTAGCAAAACATGTTGGCTACGTATTGCTCTAGTTATATATATATATATATATATATATATATATATATATATATATATTGGTTTTATATGCATTATATAAAATATATTGGTTCATTAGTTGTCATGAATAATACTTAAATACTAATAATTAGACACTTCGTTTTCTGTAGTACTGATCCAACAAACACTATATTTTGAAATATAGATATATTATATTTAAGGAATATGGTTTTTTTAATATTGGATAAATGCAGGCACTATCTTATCAGTCACCTCAATAATGGTTACGAAAATCTCCTTTAATGAAAGGAAATTGAAAATTATATAATTATTGTACCAAGCATAACACTGCTGCAGGCAGAACTTTACACAACGTAATCGTACGTATTTTGTAAAAATGTAATTTTACTATGGAAAATAATTGTATACCACCTGGAATATAATTATAAATAATTATAACTGTGTAACTTGCGTCAGTGAGAATATTAAAAGTTTCATTGTTCATTAGACATAATGATTATTAGATTATTTATTTACGAGTTCTTCAATACAATTCTACATTATCTTACCAGAATGTATTATTTTATTATTATATAGATCATTGTTTGTTAGTTTATTTGTAAAGGCATACAAATAGCAGAAGATTTATCTTTAGTACAAGAAATGTTTAGGTTTCTTTTTATTTACTCACCAATGAACGTACATTTATATGTCGATTTGCTATAAAAATATGTATACATAACAATACGAATTTTAAAAACTGCAGAAGAATTATAATTGTTATTTATGCACTTAAAAAAGTTTAGAATATTACTATAACTAACTTTTGACAGATGTGAATAATATATGTGACAATATTTTTTGTCACATCAGGCTTTACATCCCGCCTGCTTTTGTCATTCAAATCTTTTCATTCCTGTTTTTATCTGAATGAGGTTTAACGAGACAATGTCTGGCAGTTTAGGCAGTACATCAACCATAGTGAACTAGGAAATGTTTAAACTTCCATTAACTCAGTCACCTTTCAAAACTTTGACTAACCATGCAGTCCCCTTTGACTCTCTGTTTTTAATTACTATAAACAAAGTTCAACAGCTTAGCATTACTGTAATATATAAAATTTCTTATATGGAAAAGAATTATGTTTCTTATTATCATAAGTGTATGGTATAGAACTAACTCTACTAAAAATAGTGGGGTGCACTTTGATCAGTTTTGTTCAAATGTAGAATAATTTTAGTATAATTAAGAGTTGAGTGATAACTCTATTGTTTATTTACACTTACAAGTTATATCATTCCTTAAATTATGTGATTTACAATATGTAATTTTACGAAACTGCACTACAACAGTTAACAAGGTTAATTTATTTTATTTTTTCTTTCTAAGTATTCCTTTAAGAACCATCCAAGAACAAATTCTCTTTAAACAATTGTGGTTAAAGCTGGTGATTAAACTTATCTAGTTCAAAGAAAACACCACTTTTATTTCGTAGTAAACTTAGGGTTAAAAAAAGATTTTTTCTGTACCTTAAAACCCAGTCTAAATCTCATTAATATGTCTGTTTGCAGATTGTTTTTCCACGTTGAACAAAGGAATTGGGGTGAAAACATTTAGTATTCTTTTTTCAATATTATATTTTTTAATTTCAAAATTGACATTGATATTTTTAATTGTTTAGTTGTATCTTAAGTTGAACGTTATAAACAAATTTATTTTTCTTTATAAAACTTCTGAAAAACAAACTATACTTTCAAATTTGATATTTTTAACTTTTAATAGATTTTTATTGTGTTAAATTTAATGTAATTAGGTTTGTGTTCTTGTTATTGGTGTTGTAACGTATGTAAAATGTTATGAACAACATTTTATGTTTCTTATAAAAGTTTAGAAAACAAATCCTTTGGGTATGTGGACGATTTGAATGAAAAGTAATTTTCGTCATTTGTAGATTTCGGATCTATGATTGTGTTATATTTAAAACGTTGCGTGCAACAATTTATTATCATTAGAAAAAGTATCCATAATGTTAACTGTTGGTAGAATTTGTATTGTAATATAAATAATAAAGCAGTAAATGTCCAATTATTGTATATCCACAGGTTGTCTGGGTGAGGACTCAGGTAAGAATGTGTTGATGTATATAAACCAGAGTGTTAAAGAATTCCAAGATTTTTAATTTTCCACAATCTCTCCGTCGTTCCTAACTTGTAAATGACGATTTACTTATACACATATTTCGTCTGTCCATCCTATTGATTGCGATTCATCATTGCACTTGATAGCATTTGTAGTAAGCAGTGTAACTTCAATGGTAACTTGATTTGAATTACGTAGGTTCCAAAATCACCCTTTAGAACACTAGACTCCTCACTAATTCGACTTCTCTGTCTGAATTCTTCTCAGACGGAAATTACACAACACCAGTATTTAGTCAGAGGAGATTCTATAACGGAAGCATTTTTTTTACTCTTCGACCAGAAATGACTCTGTGGCCGAAATGAAAAAAAAATGTTTCGATGAAAGACGAATTCGGACACAAAAGATTCTGTCAACAAAGAAAACGAAGTAAAACTTTCGGTCAGAGAAGTATGCCGAATAAAACTCCGGTCAGAGATGAAAACCACGTACAAATTTCAGTCAAAGAAAAGTAGTTTTATTGAAAGTTAACGTGTAATGAAGGGCGATATTACTAAAATGAAATTCATTTTTTTTATTATACCACGGTCTCTGTGTAGAAAACTTTTGGTCAATGGAAAATTTATAAAACTTGTAGTAAAGATATACTTTGGAATTATTTTAGTTATTTCAATATTTATGAAATACGAATTTTGTAAGCTGGGAGTCAAATGATACAAATAGATGTAATGCTTATATCGATCAATTATCTTTATTTCCCCCCTGACATTAAAATGTGTATTCAATAAGGGATTCGTATTATTTTTCAAAATCCCATTACTTCATTTAGATAATTATTCTGTATTCACCCATGATTTAGTATGATTTTGTACCCATGATTTTTTAAATTCTGTATTGATGTTTGATTTGTCATTGTCAAAATATTAAAAAATATTCCATGAAACGTAAAACTGTATTATTTTTTAATTGTTATAAGAATGTTACTGGAAGTAAAAAAAAAAAGATCTGCTTATATCAATGTATGTTTTAATTCACATTTCTCTCTTCATCCTCCCTCTTATTTTCACAAGTACTAGTACAACGTTTCTGTTGGTTATTGGTTAAACTTTCCATTAATATTATACTCTTTATATATGTCAAATCCCCGACTTTCAATCGTTAATGTTATATCTGAAATAAAGCCCTAATTATTATTTAACATATAGATACTATATTTACTTAGATTATATATTGATAGGTAGTTACACTTATTTACATTCCTCATTGTTTAATATATAATATACTTACAAGGATACACTAGAATTAGTAATTTTTATGAATATTATAATTGAGAAATCTTCTTAGACTTCTTCCTTCAACTTAATGTGGTTATACAAAATCCTAATAATCACAGTCATTGATATTGCCAAGTCGTTTGTCACATTTTGTATAAAAATACACATATGACGACGTAGTAGGAATATTGAAAGCAGTTTTTATAGATAAATTTATTGTGACAGGTACTCTACATCTTATATTAATCACTTTATATTATGAATATGATAAAATATATTTAAATAATGATAAGGAAAGTACAACAAGGCTCCTTATACACTGAACTGGGTTTATTGGGAAATGCAGCAGTCATGATTTTAGGCAAGAAGGGAGGGGGACACTTTGAGGCAGGATGCTTCTGCAACAGACTTGAAGAAGCAGAGTCTGGCTAGAACCTTGAACAGAGCCAGACCTCCGTGCTCTTGCTTTTATTCCCCTAAGTATGTAGCCCGAGTTAGTACAGGACGTGTAAGATAAAATGCAGTAATAAAATATAGTTTAATTTTAATATTATGGTTTACCTTTTATTTCTTACTCGAGCTAATTTCGAGGGACTTATGCCGCCTGCCGTTTCGACATCCTTACAACCGTTCGAACGCGCAGCAATGAGCTCATAAGGACCTTAACAGACAACCAGAGACACGTCATCGCCGAGGAACTGTAAGTTGGAGAAAGCAGCGAAATGTCTGTCTCACTTGGTGTCAGAAGTGATTACTACACTTGGTGTCAGAAGTGGCTGCCACATTTGGTGTCATAAGTATTTGGCGATAAAGGGTAAATCAAATTTATTATGATTTTTTCTAAAGTACCACATTTTTTATTTTTTTTTTTTGTAGTTTTTGTGATTCTACAAAATTTAATTTTAACTGCTAATGAAAATGCTATAAATATTAATAAATTGATAAAATGTTATTTGATTAAAAACCTTTTTTGTCCAAATGATTTGCAAGTGATTGTATTAAGCACAGGCAGAGTTCATGGAAGGTATTAAATTTACTAAGGAAGAATTATTACATTTAATATCTGATGCCGGGAACATCAGAACAAATCCTAAAATTTACTTTCGAAAATATTTATTAAAGGAAAATATTAGTATTAGGATGTCTGAAAATGTTTGGAAAGGTCTTATTATATATTTGGTTAGTTAGGAATAGGCTAATGTAGTAGGACAACTTGTTATTGAATTAAATGACGAAGTAGCATATATGTATAATAATATTGGGTATGTATTACATGAGATCGACACCGGTTCCTAATTATTACAGAAAGATTTAAGGATATATTATGTCTTAAAAAATATGGTCGCAGATATTAGGTTGGCATTTAATCATTTATTAAATTGATTTTGACGAAAAATTTGGGAAATACCAATAAGTACATATTTAATTAATAAGTTATAAATTTAAATGGCGGAGAATATTCCTATTGATGGACACGATCATTCCATACAGGTTCAACAGTTCCAACTCAAGCAGCGCCAAGCTCACAAATTAATAACCCTAGTACGAGTTTTGACCCAATGTTTTATACAGTAGCCGAATCTAGACCTAATGGAGTAAGAATTAAACCTTCTAGATTGAAAGATTTAACTTAAACATTAGAAAAATATATCAAAATTTCTGTTAAGAATTACATTTTGTTCACATTTTAAATAAATATAATATTAAAAGTTTCTAAAATAGATAAACACAGATGAGAAAAAACAGATTATATAACAAAATCGGTTTAATAGATTATAGTCAACGGAAAAGGTCTAGTCGTTACGTTACGGGTATATACTGTAGGCTTTATAAAAATTTAAAAAAAAAAGTGGGTAGTTTTTTGGAAACGATGTAAAAAATGATTTCTTGTTAAATAGGAAATAATAAGAAAAGTTTTTAAATATACAGAATCTAAATTAAAAATAAATAAATAGGGAAATTAGTTTGTGAATTATATTAGAGAAGTATTACGATGTTAAGGAGAGAATTCTGTTCAACTGCAAAGTGTTGTGTAATCAAAGTCGGTGGCCGGGGAATGTTGACGCAGCAACTGACAATCGTGAATCTTGCTTTAGGAACGCACTAGTTTACTTTACACATTTAGACACCATACAAAAACTTTGGAATGAATAATTTTGAAGTGTTTTAAATTAACTTTTTGGAAGGTAACTGATAACAACACATGGAAATATGTCGGGAAATAGTTGGGAATAATAACGACGGGTGAGTCTATGGACTTGTATTAAAAATTCTTTAAAATAAAAAAAGGTTTTTATTTTCTTGTATACTACGAGAGCTAGCTTTCAGGTAATATATAAAGATGTAGATAACATAATAAGAGGCATATTTTCATTTTTTTTTTATTCTCAGTTTTATTTATTGCAATAAAGTTTTGAAGACTTTATTATTTATTTTTTTATTATTTTTTTTATTTATAGAAATGGTCTGAAATACCAACCATCAATTTACATCTATCATCATATTGATTTGCTACCTATACAGTCGATATATAGTACTGTTGTACTATATATTAGATTCTAAAAACACACAATGAATTACACTAATTCAAAAGTTTTAGTTCTCTTCAGCCTTCTCACTGTATTGGTATTGTCAAGCAGTAGAATAGTTTCTACGTTGACATGCTGGTGCAATCTATATTCATGCTTTGCAGCAAACCTTTTAATTTCACTTTGCGACATCAGGGACCCTGATGTAGATCACTATTTCTGGTGTACCATGGAGCACTTACCATGTTCCGTAGCACTATATTCCGTAAGGTTTTATTACATCTGATGTTCGTTTCCTTCGCACAAGCCCACAGTTGTATTCCATAAAGCCAAATTGGTTTCAGAAAGTCGTTATATATCGTAATTTTGTTAAGTATTGACAATTGACCATTTCGTCCCAAGATCCAGTACAGTTGTCTATTTTTGAGACCAAGTTCTGTCCTTTTTCTTCTTATGTGCTCCTTCCACCGTAACTTTGAATCTTGTGTCATCTCCAAATATTTGGCAGTGTCTTACATATGGTACTACAGCTCCATTTAAGGTAACTTGAAGACTATTCTCTATTCTTTTGTTTGAGAAATTGATATGGACAGATTTCAGTTCATTTAGCTTGATTTTCCATCTCCTAGTCCATTGCTGTATCTGGTCACTAGCATCCTGAAGCATAATTGTAGCTACACCTAAGGTCGAACCAAAAGCCAATATAGCTGTGTCATCAGCAAAAGTATCAACAGTAACGTTCTCTGGCTGCTGCAGGTCACATATAAACAACAAGTAGAGGGTGAGCCCCAAAACACTCCCTTGAGGCACACCTACCCTCATTTCTTTTAGCTCAGAATAGTCATCTTCCTGTTTGACTCTAAATTATCTTTCTGATATATAGGATTTGAGGGTATCAGCATATTGTTTTGGTAGCGTTTTATTAAGGTTATATATCAAACCTTTGTACTAGACCTTATCAAAGGCCTGGGCCACGTCGAGGAAGATTGTTGAGCAGATTAGATTTGCCTCTAGTGCTTTCTCTATTGTGTACGTTATTCTATGCACTTGGTCTATTGTGGAATGCCTCTGTCTGAACCCGAATTGATGATTTGGTATCAGATTTTTTCTCTCTATTACTCGGTTCAGCCTTTTCAGCAGAAGTTTTTCAAAAAGCTTTGATATAGTTAGGCAACAATGATATGCGCCGATATGATTTGACCTCATTTAGCGGTTTGCCTGGTTTTCGTAGCATAATAACTTCCGCCACCTTCCAGACACTAGGAACATGCTTTAGCATAAGTGCCGCATTACATAAGTATGTAAGCATAACAATACCTTTCTTAGGTAATTGCTTTAGAATCTCACCTGTAATGAGATCAAAACCAGGTGCCTTTCGGTGGTTCAAGTTTACCCCTTCTGGGTTGTTCAGTAGAATGTCCTCCTCTTCATGAATTGAATCTTCTTCTATTTCTGTGTCAAACTGGGTATTATTTGGCTTTAAAATGTCAGCTAGATGTTCTGCAAACGCTTCAGCTTTTTTCCTATTATTACTAGCCCATGTACCGTCACATTTTCTAATATGTGGTACTTGACTGATTGGCCTTTTGAGCTTCCTCGTAACATTCCACGGTTAGTACTCTGTACCTACATCTGCTTTTAGAATCTCCAGATAAGAAGCAATTTTTGCTTCTTTTAACTTCTGTATTTCACGTTTTAGCTGTTGGGTTTTGTTGTTAAGTACAGTTTTATCATTAGGGTCACGAGTATGTTGCCATCTTCTTCTAGCTTGCCTTTTTTCCCTGACAAGTTCTCTAATCTCTCTGGGATAGTTGTTACCAACAATACCATAGGTGATGTCTCTCGAGTTGTTCCAGGCTGTGGTTTGAATATTACAATTGAACTTCTCAGCTTCTATTTCTAGTTGCTGCTTAGTTCTCGACTTACCATTGGTTGTATCTTATCGTCAAGTTCTAATTTGAAGCTTTCCCAATCAGTAGTTTTGTTTACTAGGCTTGGCTTGTTTACCATTTTATTATTCTTTTACTCAGTGTCAAGATTACTGTTCTCCTCGGCATCAATAAAGTTCTGCGAGACTCTTCTTGAAATGAAGAAATCTAACAGATCCGGAATTTTATTAGGATCTGTGGGCCAGTTAGTAGGTTTGCCTGTACTGTGGTAGCTACAACGTGTTGCTCTAATTGCTTTATAAACTCACTACCTTTAGTTGTTGTTAATCTGGATCCCCCATCTAGATGTTTGGCATTATAATCTCCGCCTACAATGAATTTCTCACCTATGTGTAATATAACCTTTTTTGTAATCTAACTCCTTTATGTTTTGTATTGGAGGACAGTTATCGCATCAATGATTAGTTTTTGCTTGGTGGGTTTGATTTCAACTGAAGTAAGTTGGATTTCTGCAGTCTGAAGGTGACACTCCTCATAGTGGTTAATATTATTTTTAATAATAATAGCACTTCCTCCTTTGGCTTTATTATCCGGATGACTTGTCTGATATACCTGATTTCCATTTATTTTTAAGCATTGTTGAATTGTTAAATGCGTCTCTGATACCAGACATATATCAATATCTTGTCCCTTCAGGAATATTTCTTTTTCTTGAAAGCCATTTTCAGAGGACCTAAGGAAAGATTAGTTCATCTACATTGTGACCAAGGTATTTGAACGAGATTATAAGGATATTATAAGGTTATAAAGGTTGTTCACTGAATAATGAGAATTGAGGATAAACGGGAGCAGGTTCAATTTTTTTTGTAAGCAAATAAAGCAAGTAGAGTTAGTTCTTTAAAAAAAGAAAACGATTAGGAATAAATCGTGTGTACGGATGTGAATAGAGTTCGGGAGTGCGTTGCAAAGAAACAACATCCATTTCACAACTTCGTGTTCCATAAAAGGTGATCATTCTAATGTTTCTAGGTACAAGCCAAATTTCTACTTCTATCCTTATTTTTTACTCACACTTCCTGACGTTGTTTGGAAATAATGTATTATCCAGAGGAGTAATGCATCGTAATTTTTTGTGGGAGGTGATCACCAGCAACATAAATAAAATAATAATAATAATAATAATAATTTCGAATTTATCTGAGTAAATGGGTCAGATGTTTTACTTTTATTCTGGCGAAAGTTATTATAGATTATAGTTACAGTTATTATATTATATTATTATAGTTTGTTTTATGATCTATCTGGAGAAACTTGTGAAGCGGCTGTATCACAAATGGGTTGGAAGAATTGACAAAACAGTTAGGGAAATATTTTAATTTCACATATAAATAATTTGAGGTTGATCATTTGATTTCGAAAATTGGAACAGTTTGTCACAAAATCTAAGATGAAAATTACCGTATTTAGGCAGGCCTTACAGTACATACATACAGGGAAACTTAGTTTAAAATTATTGCCACGTAATACATTTTTGTTAATATTAAGGGGAATTAAAAATAACTTACCCACATACATACATTTACCATTTGAAGCGAAATAAATAAATTTACACTATTTTTATGATGGCGACAGTTCAGTCATACGCAGTGGAGTCAACACTTAAATTATTAATTAAAATGCCAATTGGATCACAGACAGACATTTTTGAACATTTCAAAGTTAGGACTAAAATAGTTTATTATAAAGAAACCGAAAATTAGTTTCCATGAAATACACTTGAGGATCATGTGTTTCTGACAACAGATAGGAAACAATTTATTAACTTTAAACGGGAGGATTATGAAAAGTGCAAAAAGGGACCTATACAGATTTGCGATTTTAATTTCAAAAAATTAGGACAGATGTGAATTCTATTGGTTTTGTTCAGTTATTTAAGGGCATCAATATAAATTCTTGTTCTCAAACAGATTATAAGGTGAGGATATCTCCAATAGTTTTGACTATGGGAAATAATAGGAAATATAGTACGGATAAACAGACTTTAGAACCCGCATGTATACATACTGTGACAGCATTTTAAATTGGAGCACGGATAGATATTTATTACACACCAATGACTTTCCTGTTCATTGAAAATAAATGACAATTATCTACTTTTAAACTCGATTCCACCTCTAAGGAGAGCCTAACTAAGTAATTTTTTATACTCAAATCGTAAACATTTAATGGCATACAAAATGCCCAAT
>OY740770.1:61873970-61936983 GCA_963513935.1 Aphrophora alni | reverse complement strand
GAGAGAGAGAGGAGAGGAGAGAGAGGAGAGAGAGAGAGATGAGAGAGAGAGAGAGAGAGAGAGAGAGAGAGAGAGAGAGAGAGAGAGAGAGAGAGAGAGAGAGGGAGAGAGAGAGGGAGAGAGGGAGGGAGAGAGGGAGGAGGGAGAGAGGGAGGGAGGAGAGAGAGAGAGAGAGAGAGAGAGAGAGAGAGAGAGAGAGAGAGAGAGAGAGAGAGAGAGAGAGAGAGAGAGAGAGGAGAGAGAGCTACGAACAAAACGAATAAATTATGTTTTAATAAACAAATTTATGAATTTCAGAAAAGGTTAAACATAGTTTTAATATCTTAACGCTTCATATTTTTAATATTTTTGGTAATTATATGCTTTCTTTGAATTGAACATTAATAAGAAACAAAATGAGAAAAGTAACATACCATACACTTCAAATGAGTTTTAATAGTATAAAATGTAATGCGATCAAATTATACCTCGAAAATACGTAAGTTCATGAACAACACCAGCAAAGATAGGGAAGCTTTAAGGTGTACAACCATAGTAAGTTATTACTAAATCATCCCTTCATTACTGAAAGGACAATAATGAACTGAGATAGTAATTACGAGACTTATTACAGGACACTCTGCCCTGTAATACTTTGTAACACTCTACCTTAATAGTACTTTGCACAGGACAGGAGCCTATCAAGGCGAAACTGTGTGTAGACTATGCAGGAAGGATGAGAAGTTTGCAGAACACAAAAATTTCAATTATAAGGTCCAGACAATTAACTCGCGAAACGTTTTTGGATTCCAAATTTCTGGGGAACTGTAGCTGAAAGACTTAGTTAGTAGATTACTTACTCGGTCGAAATAGCAAGTGTGGTTTATAATGGCCCTTAAACTTGAAGGGACATCAATCAATCACTAAATAAATAAATATCGTATCATTGTTATTGGCTTCAATATTTGGTTATGTGTGCAATGAGTTATATATCCTGATTTGGGCAATATTGAGGAACTCAATCATGGCCAATTATGGATTATCGTTGTATTTCTAATATGTTCTAATATGTTTTACTATCAGTCATTATTTTACCATTAATGGCTTCCAATATTAGCTCGATTATGAAAAATAAATACATTTCCCGATTGGCACAATATGGGAATAATAATAAGGGTCAATACTGGTCATACGCTGTATTTCCAATATTGTTCTCAGTATTGGTATTACCATATGAAACAAATATTAGTTGCCATTACTTTAATAAACATTTTTATATTAATTATTTTCCAAATAACGACTTCTTGTATTGTAATATTTATGGATAAATAATACATTTATTGATAGGTCCAATATTGACTTATTAATATTGTGCTATTGTTGGTTTTCCAAAATATATATAATATTTCGCCAATATTCATTTCTACATGGACACACACCTATTACGAAATAAATACTTATACAAGGGACATTGATGATCGTATTACTCTGAATCAAGGTTATTTCCAAATGTCAAAAGAAGAAATGGGTTTCCATTACCCATAATTCACATTTACAGTCCCTTTCTACAAGATTGGGTAGGTGTAATGTTATTGCTGAAAAGGTTATATAAATTTAAAAGTCCGCATGTCTGCCTGTAAGTATGTATTTACTTTACCAGAACACTTGAGGTCTATTTTATCTATATATTTGAAACCTTTTACTCTGGGTCCAATAAAATTCTCGTCAGGTTTTAGTCGTAATCAACAACAAAATACGTTTACATGGAACGGTGGAATAGGAAAATGTTGGACAGTTTTACACCTTTGCCTATCATACAACTTACAATCATAAGTTATTCTTATACCTGGAGAACCTTGAAACTGATTATCATATAATATTTTTGTCGTATTATAGAAACATTCAGTAAATAAGTCAAACATAATAAAACTAATGTAGAGTGAATGATTAATTATATAAAATAAAATTCTATATTATCCCATAGATCAATTTTCATGATATTTTCTGGTTATAGCAATCTCTTTTTTTATTATATTTATATATTATATACAATAGAAATCCTATATGGTAACAGTGTAGCTACTGTGCAAGTTATTATAAGTCACATAGTTTTACACACAAGAGAGGCACTCAATTTTGTTCCCAGTTCTAAAGATGTTTTCACAAATGTTATTAAGGAACAGAGTAGCGGTGTGAATATATTACCAAATTCGACACTACTACCAAGCCCTAAAAATGTCCTAAATATTCCTTTTTTGAGTTAATCCTAATTTAAAGAAACTTCTATCCTTTAAGTTGTTATTAAAATGAAGAAAGAAAATATCAATCAGAAATAGCTGATTGTTATTTAAGTTCTAGAAAAACATAAATTTATTGTATTGTTAAATTTACAAGTATACGGGACACATTTAACTTCAGTATGTACCGTATCAAATCATTTAAATAAAAAGTTGTTAAAGAAAAATCGAAGTGGTATTTTTATATTACCACCACAGGTTTAATTGAATAATATTTATCCTCTTTTAAATAATTTTGCTATTTATCTAAGGTTTCTCATTGTTTTGTTATTTTTAAAGTTCAAAATTGTATCGTTTATATCCTTAAGTTATCTATGTAAATAAAACTGCTGGCTTCATATTATAGAAAAAGTAGAACAAAGAAACCCACAGCAGTTTGACTTGACATTAACTTATAATCTATGAGGTATAATTTATTGACAATCTTTACGTTATAATAGGCTCAGTACGTTAATTGTAGGATTGAACATCATATTATTGGAATAAAAATCTTAATCCAAAATCAAACTTCTTCAATTTTCTAGAGGGACACTTGTACATTGTATCTTGCGGCTATAAGATAATTTATGTAAAGTGGGAAAATAAATCTTATTCAAGTAACACGTCATTTTAAACTTTGTTAAGTTATATTTTATTGTCATAAACAGTTTAATGAGAAATAACAAATAAGTGTATTTATTATGATAAACAGTTTAATGAGAGTGACCAAATTTATTATTTATTTTACCATATCTTAATGATAATTCGATATTACGAAAGTCATCGAAAAAAAACAATCAAGATTTGTGTTAAAATATTATATATACAAATAAAAAGTTTTTTCTTTCTTATTTTTACTTTATATATAAGAAATAACAATTAATTTGATTAAAATCATAATTTTTATAAATTAAATTCTTTGTTGAATGTAACAAGTAATTAACTTACATAGAATATATTGGAAATAGTTTCATATATTTTTCAAATATTAAAATAGAATAAGTTATTAAATAATTTTCAATTGTTGGTGAGAAATAACATCAATATGGTCATATGCAGGTGAGAATTATTTTGATTGTTGCATTTGTTTTATTAGTCTATTTATTATATCAATGGTTTACATTTGTGTGGTTTTAACCTTAGAAGCATATACTTTTATTAAAATTATTTTAGTTAAACTTACTGGAAATAATTGCTTACTTTGAATACAAACAATATCAGTATCTGGCACCATCATATACTCTCTGACTTGGATCCTCATATGGAAGGTGTATAAATCTCTAATGTGATTATGACTGTTTCCCATTTCGTAATTTGACGAATGGAGCTATATTTTCATTTATAAATTACTTTTATCTTTTAAGTTATTTACCTGCTTTGAGTAGCGGAATGGATGTCCTAATTAGTTTTTAATATGTTCTCCTAGATGTATAGTTTACCATTAGTCAATATAAAGGATTCTTTAAAATAATTATTAATGTTTTGTTTTTAATATTCACGTAACTTATAATATTAATTTAATAAAAATTTATTCTTAACTATTTATTAAAAAATTATAGCTATTTATTTTTAATTGAACGAGATCATATGAAATATACAGTTAATGTTATTTATTAACAATTCACGCAATAATAACACGCAATTATTGTTTATAACCCATAATCACTTAAAAGGGCAGTCTACTCGGAAAATAATCATTTTTAACAAAAATGATTTTTGTTTATTATTGTTCTCCATATTTTTTTGAATCCGACCGGAGGCCTATACTTTCTACACATATAGTAAAAGAAAAAATATATAATATAAAGGTCTGCACCATGAACGTATCAATTTGTTTTAATTTCATTTCAGTTATAGAGAGGTACTATTCCTCTAAATTAGTTTAGTAATGATTGTTTCTCACTAATATACTGATATTTATTTCTTTTGTTGGGTACCCTGTTTAGAAAATAATATAATATTTGTACATCTGATTTATCAGCTGTTGTGGTGAATATGAAAGAAAAGTATTGTTTATTGTTTACAGTAAAAGGTCATTGACAAAGTGCAGCCTCTGTAAATCCAGTGCTGTATTTATTCCAGTGAAATTTCTGTTGCTAAGTTGTGGTTAATAAAAGAAAAAGTGATTCTTGAAGATCTGTTTTCAATTGCTGGGAAGGCTTAAAAAGGTTTAACTAAACCCTGAAGCAAAACACTCCACCATTAGGCCTAAACAATTTTCGAGGTCAAAATAAAAGTTTAATAAAAACTTTTTTATTTATGACAGCTAATTTGGAACCATGGAATTTGAAATATTAAATGTGAGTACCTTGAAATATATTCTATAAGATATAGCTGTTTATAAAATATTTCATGTTATTCTTAATTTAATTAAAACAAAATTAGTAGGACTGGTTAGAGAATTTAGTATTATGTGTTCCCATTGTAACATGTCCCTTGTTCCCTTTATTAGGGACTCTAGTAATAAAGTGAAAGTTCTTCACTCATCTATCAGCACTGGATTACTTACATAGGAATAAAACAAAAGTGGATTTGGTATTGTGCTAATTATATACTTTATTTGGAAACTAAAAATTTAAAATTGTAATTCTCTGTATTACTAAATATTTCACTCACTGTATCAATTGTTCATTAAAGAGCTCCCCTTGAGCAAATAGTGTAAAATAAAAAAAACAAAAGTAATTGGAAAATAAGTTCAAATAAAATTAAATATTTCAGAGCTAATGTTAAAGACTAATGTTAAAGAGCTAATGTATATTTGGACTTCATCATTAATAACTTTCCTTATATGTTGACAATCCAAGGTATGACTAATTAATTCATAATTTTGATTTATATAATATTTCTGAAATTATAATATAATAATTATCGTTAGAAGATAGTACACTTTGTTGTGACAATAAATATTTATCTGAAAGGGATTTAAAAAACAATAATTTACAATGAAATGATATAAAAATAGTCTGTATATGCATTGTCATATTGGATATTTTAAAATCAAAACACATTTATAACCTCTAAACATGTGATTGTTGTGGAGTTAGAGTATTGTATAATTACATATACAATATATAACCATACTTTAGCTTGGGATTTGGTTTCACTCTTCTTTACCTATATATTTCTAAATTATTTAAAAAAAGAGTTGGTATAAAAGGGTGAACTAATTCTGACTTTACAGCTGAAATTTCTTAGTTTTAATTATATATATATATATATATATATATATATATATATAATTAAAACTAAGAAAATTCAGCTGTAAAGTCAGAATTAGTTCACCCTTTTATACCAACTCTTTTTTAAATACAATTTAGAAATATATAGGTAAAGAAGAGTAAAACCAAATCCGTTATAACTTATAAAATAAATGCAAATTTTGTACTAAAGGTAGGCCTATTGCAAAAAGTTATATAAATTAAAATATTCTGATTTAAATTACAACATTTGGTTCTTTGTATAACTCAAATAAAAATTCTTTATAATAATATCTATTCATTGAAATAATTTATTTGTCTTTATTTCTTGAATAACAGAGTAATACAGTATATTTATATACTGTGTGTATACTTTGTTCCTTTTCTGTGCATTACACTGGTTTTTCATTGCTGTTTTATTATTCTCTGTTGTGTTTCATTTTATGTTAGAAAAACACGTAACTCCACATGTTGTCTTCTTTAACAATGTTACCGCCTACAAGATGACATTATGTACAGTCGTTTATTGAGTGTTTTAAGCAATGAAACTTTTGAATATTCTGCCAAATTGTGATTTTTTTTTTTACAGAAAATGTTTGCACTAAATAACATTTACTTTTGAGTTTCAATACTAAAAAAGATTTTTAAAGATAAAAATATGTAATATTACCCTTGTATTAGTTGAAGCAGACGATTTGGTTTTATGTCCCATGCACATAGGCATATACACAGGAATATGTCCTTCATTTCGTCAATTTGAAGAAAATATTTTTACCCTACTAAATAATATAATTGTGTCAAATGAAACTTATTTAGATGTGCGATTATTTTATTTTAATCACCAATTTAACTTGAATAAGTTTTTAAGTTGTAATACTGTTACCACTTGCAGTCTCTTAGTATGAATAAAATATATACACAATACTGTATTATTATTATGCAACTTGTTAAATTTAAATTACGTTTGTAATTTTACTTATTAAATGAATGTAAACTTTGATGTAGACCTACAACATTTTCCAAGTATTTAATTAATTAAAAACTTTGTACAAGATATACAAAATTTGCAATGTTTTCGGCAGACTAATATTACAACAAATATACTTTAATTGACGGCCAATTACTGCTAGATGTTAATAGATTTCTATACTTACTTAACTATTTCACATAAAACCACGTAAATAAATGCAATATATACTTGACCGTTATTTTCATTTACTAGCGGAATTAATAATGGAAACTTGAAGAAAATTTGGCCCCTTAATTCAAAATTTCGAGAATTATTATTGTTAGTACATACTAAAATTAGAGTATCAATTAAAAACTTTTTTTTAAACGCTACTTTCAGAACATATGATAACATATGATTGTCTCTCCCCCTGAAGCTCATGAATAACATCTTGGTTTTGTTTTCACCTGACAATGATCACGAGGATTATCACCATCTCTATTAATAGCTTCAAGAAAAAACCTTTTAGAAATGATACGATCAAAATTTATCATTCTCAACTTAGCGGTACATAATAAAAAAAAATATTCAAACGTATCGCTGAAAATTATTTATTTATGTTGTATATTTCAGTTTAAGAATTTAAACAATTCCTACACAAATCACAAATTCCGAATATTTTGGTTTACCACAAAATATAAATAGGCCTATCTATTAACAATAGTTGATTAATTCTTTAAAATTTAACTTATCAAACTATACTCTCTGTAATTATTGATGAACATACATTCAAATAAATATCTATCTCGTGTAATTCAATTTAATAACAATTATTCACTATTAATACTTACATTTAAAAGAGAAAGCTGTTAGAATTTAGGTTTAATTTAGGATTTTGTAGTTACGTAGAGTTAAAATATAATATATTATATAATAGGCATTCTATGTCCAATCTATAGACATCAGAGCAAAAACAATTATTATGACAGACTACACAAAGTTATGTACTTGCTTGGTTCATAACCTAATAACCCATCACAAATGACCTGGAATATATAAGCCAAGAATGATAGAAAAACGAGGTCATACGCAGGTAAGAATTTTCAACTGTCAGTGGCTGGAGTTGGCACAATATCCTGAAAATTCAGTTGATAACAGGTGAGTCTGGACTAGTGGGAGACTCTGGCGGAACGTGACAGCGGTGATGTCACAGTATAAGATCGCTAATTAAAGAGAATCCGATATGAATAATTTTTACGATCACGGAATCGCTAGGGGTTGGGAATATGAAGGTGAGCAAACTTCATGTGTAGAGTAAATCAATAAATTCTTGAAATACATCTATATTCGGTCGTAATCATTGTGATACCTGTGAAACGAAAGTTACAAATGTTTAACTTTTAAATGAGTTTAATATTTAATGTTGATGTTTAAGTGTATTGCAGATAATAGTAATTAATTAGAGATGTTCTACATGAATAATAATTAACTAGAGATTATCAATAAAACAAAATTTAGTACTGAATCAATGGTTTGCCTAAACCATTTAATTGTGAACCATACTAAAGTAATCCCTTTTGATTAATAAGAAATTCAAATTAATATTAAGTGTTTGGTGATAAATAGTCTAAAGTAAATCTCCTATTTGACTCTTTGAAAAATGTATTAATTGTACAAAACTTTTATATATCTAAAAATATAATATCTATTTATATAGATATAATAATATTTTAATATTACTTAGAATGTAATCATAATAACCTAATCTTCACTATTTACCTGCTATAAAAGCAAAAGTGATTTACTTTTTTTTTCAGTAGTAAAATAAATAGGATCACACATTAATTTTAACATAGGTGTAACTAAAAAAAAAAAAGGTTGAGTTTTATCCATCTACCTCTAACGCAATAAACTATTTCAATGTTAATAATGAATAAGGAAGCATATCATAGCCTATATAACACAAACTGAGTGATATATCTGAAAACGTACATGAACCCGAGACATATATATATATATATATATATATATATATATATATATATATATATATATATCAATTTTAATATAACTAAAACATTAAATTCATTATTAATAATTCACTTTTAAGTATATACAACAGTACAATTTTGAATTGTTTGTTAACTCATTACACTATTATATCATAAAAACTGTATAATTTTATTGAATTATTAAAAATTATTAAAAATTACGAACAAAATAATTTTGCATAAAAAAAGGTTTTTCTTTATTAATACTTTGTGAACAATCAAATAAAGTTTCAAATACAAAAATTTACACTTATATTGTTATCTTGTAATATACAAAGTCCCGGAACTCTCTAGACACAGGCATATTGCGTTATTCCTTGGGTCAAAGCAAACACGTTTTGACATTTCAACATGGGTCATATAGTGTCTTTTTGTCCGTCTGTCTATCTGTTTGTGTGTTTTACTTTAATGTTCATATTATAACATTCAGAAGCGAATTTAATCAAACTTGAGTCAGCTGTTTATGGTGATATGATCAATCATTACAAAAGTTATTGTGTAATTATATCTCACAATTTCAAAATAGAAGCCATTGAAACTTAAAATTGTTTAATGGCTCAATAACCAACAATTTAAAAAATCTACAATAATACTCTTTTTAGTATCTTTTATAATAAATCTTACAATTTACAATAATCTCATACATCAATTTAGATTATTAAGCAATTTTGTTGAATGTAGTCATTTCGAACAATTATTGTATATAATGTATAACCGACTGTTGTCCAATTGTTACTTAAAAGTATAATAAAAAGGTATGTTTGATTATCTCCAAATAATGTATCATTTATTGAAATAGTAACCTAGTAAAAGTTCTAAGAATAGTATAATACTTTAAAATAAAATAACATCATTGTTAACACTCTGTGCGCCTGAAACATGTTTTAATTACTTAATTACTAAACTACTATAGTAAATTTAAAAAATAACACTACGCATAACCGATAAGTGGGTTTTATTATTTATTCCATTATTGTATTCTGAATAAACCAAAAATGGACTGTATCCGATCACACAAAAATTGAAATATCTCGGATTTTTTAAGCCTCCAAAAATTTAAAAATTGTAATGGCGCCATTATTAAATTGTGAGAATAATTACACCAATACTTTAGAGATGATAGATCCTATTACCATAACCGGTTGAATCAAATTTGATTGAATTCTGTTGAGTACTTTTTAAAATATGAAAATTAAAATAAAAACACAAACAGACAGACATACAGACAAATAAGTACCGGAGACCCCTGTTCAAATGATAAAATATGTTTGGTTTGATCCAAGGAATATGTGTTCAAGGAGTTCCTGGACACTTTGTATAAAATGAATAAAGCCTAGCATTACAAATATATATTCCACTTTTATCATAACAATTATGCAATGATTATAATACTGAAATACAAAAACTAAACAACAATGCTTTTTTCCAGAATTTCAAGTACATTTTTTAATGTGTTTTATTTCCTTTTTAAATATTATACGTTAAAATTTTAATGAAAGGGAAAATTCTTTTTTAGACTCATAGATATATGTATGTTTAATGAATAATATAGTTTTTGTATGGGTAATTATTAATTAGTTGTTATTATTTGTACACTTTTTTTATTACGTTATGAATAATATCAATAGTATATATATATATATATATATATATATATATATATATATATATATACCATAAGTCTCCTTATTTGTTTCAATGGCGACTTTTTTAATTATGATTTATTAATTTTTTTCATTGTAATATGAATTTATGTTGACAATTCAGAAAATTTAAACAACAACTATCGTTAGAAGGTAGTTCTTCTGCGTGAAACGTATAATAAAAACATTTGTTTATATGGCAAATGGCTTAGCAAATATTAAGCTGATGTTGAAGTTTAAAAATTGTCTTGCATGACGTACAAAGACACTTTGACCCACCATCCCTCCTATTTATTTGACGCCATTTTTTAGCCCCCAAATTTGTGACTACACAGTTACACATTCTCTACAACCTGAAGAGACTATTCCAGATTTTATTTCCCTCAATGTTTTCTTAAAGAGATTTTAAGTATGTTCTTCACTTTAGAACTTAACGTTATATAAATTGTATAGATAATGTCCTATATTTTGGATAATAAGCACAAGAATACGAAATATAACATAGTATAATTGAAATAAATTACAAGTTATTAATGGGGCATAAAATTATTGTAAAAGACAAATATTACAGAAATTAAATTAAGACGTAATTTATTAAAGCACAAAATATTTCTATTAATTATGCCATTATAAAATGAATTACTTTTATATCATTTTGTTTAACCACGCATAATTTCGTTTTAATGCTTTCATATAGACACGCATATTACAGAGATATATTTTCTACAATATACTAGTTTACAAATATAAAATATAGGTAAAAATAAATATTAGAAAAGGCTATTGCAAATTTCATTTCCCTATTTGTTTTCTTAAAGGAATTTATTTTTTATTTTTTGTTTTAATTTACATGAACGATAGCACGATGATTTAGAACATTTCTACGACCCAATATTGGTAGATTATTTACCTGATAAATTACAACACTTTCAACATTAATATTATCTTCATGCTTTGATTAACTCTGGTAGACATTTGGTAATATAACATATAATCTGTAGTACCTTTGATATTAAAGGAAGTCTCGGTTCCTGAACATGATCACAAGGTTGTACAATAAACATCAAACGTTACTCAACTTGCCTTGCTAATTTACTTTACATGTACTCTTAATTAAATTTCTATATTCAAAACATATAATAAACTAATTATATAACGGGAAAAAATTGATCGATGTTGTGATGATAAATAAACTTTAAATGATAAAAATAATCAATACGTTTTTGTTATAAGAATAAAAATATTCTCTATCTACGATTACATTACTTCAATAATTGTTTACAATTTCCGGGACAATATTATTATTTCCGGTCACATCGTATAAGATGCATAATAGCATTGGATAAAAAAATTATTTTACTTATGAATAGTAATATTTATAGAAATATTGCTGTTAAAAACATTTATAATTTTACGAAGGTCAAATATTATCCACCATTTAATTTGATTATTATTATTATTATTATTATTATTATTATTATTTACAAGAGGAACTTTAAATCATTATAATATGTAATTACTATTTCACTAGAGCTAAAATGGCGCAAAACACAATTTAACACTGAGATTTTTTTATACACTCTGAATATGTAAAACACTCAAAATGTTAATTTGCTTGTCAAAATAAATTTTCTTTTGTAGATATAATTGTGTTTGTGTCATTTATTCACAGTTTATTTAAAAATATACTGTTTATTCTCAATGTAGAATTTGTATAAAAAATCTAAGCGTAATTGATGATATCAAATATGTATCCTAATATATCTTGTTACATTACCATTACCATATACCATTATAACATTACAGGTAAATTATATTATTCACAAACGTTGTATTACAACCTATATTTACATGAAAGGTATTGTGGTCTGCAATTTAGCATGAACTATCTATGTTCTTCAAACTTAAGTTTTTTAACTACAAAGAATAGAATATTATTAACAAATGGGTAATAAATACTTTATTCTCATCGTCAAATACTCTTACAAGGATCGTTTTAGATTACCGGTTTCGGCGGATCAAGCCACCATCATCTAATCTACCCCATAAAGATATTTTCAATCCAATGCTGAGGAACTAAGGTATAAAAACACTGATATGAACACAATCACTTGAAAACATGTACACTATATATCAATGATAAAACAATTTAAAGATTAATAACGACATAAATGTAAATTATTAGTAAATACACTTGTTATTTTGTGGAGACCATGTTCATAACAAACCACAAAATAACAAGAAATTTAAACTTATTTTTATTATTTTTTAAAATTTTACATAGGTGATGTAAAACCTATTTCCATGTAAAGCTCTAAATGAAAATTTTATATCAAATATATCTCAATGTGAAGTGTAAAAGGACACTTACACTTTATTATAAATGAAATTTTATATTTGGACAGATTTGTATTGAAATTATTTTACATTAATGTTTGAAAGCACTTCCATTGTTTATATTTTTATTTAAGTTGATATTATAAGAGGTTAATAATTTGGATAAATCTATCAATTTAAACAGACTAAATATTAAAACATCCTACAGGCCATCAAATTATACTTGGTATAAAAATACTCCAGGGACAGTTAAATGAATTTACAAAGTAAAACCGATACTTTGAGGTGTTTACAAATGACTTTTTCACATAACCCACCACATTTCGACCCATCATGAAAGCCTCTAAAGTTAGAGGTACTACAATATGATATCTAAAAACATCTGTTTTTCATGTTTGGATTGAAAAATATATTTAGATTGTCAACATTTTACAATTTAGGAAGTATAGCAACAACATGGTTTAATTTTACTTGGATCTATTGATAACAAATATAGCTAGAAAAATACAATTTTAAATTTCTTGTTCCATCCTAAAAAGTCGAAACAAAATTTATTTACCAATTCGGTGTTAACATTTTTATTTTTAATAAAATCAAACTTTTTTTAAGCTTATAAACATGTCTGTCATTTTTTTCTTTAAAACAGTTTATTCAGAACTTCAAAAATAATAAATGTTGCCTATTTACATAGCACGCAATGACGAATGTACAAGGGTTTAGAAAAAAAAATTAAAAATACAGATAGCTAATGTTACGTTTCATGTAACATTTACCTGTAAAATAAGTGTTATTATTGGACATTGATTATTACCATAAATAACATTAACAACACGTAAACATTAGTAACATTATAAGCATTGTTTTTCGCTAATCGGGAAAGTCAGTGGTAATAGGAAAGAGTAGTTTTTCACAACATAAACAAAACTTAAGTGTGACTCATTTATATCTTTTATAGATTAATAGTTCGTCCTATAACACTCTTTATACTTTATATGATGAAACAAATCTAAAATTTCACCTAGTTTAACAAAGTTAGAAAGGGTAAAAATCTACTTACATTAAAGAATGTATTTATTAGGACATCTGGAAATCGATTACCAAGGAATAATTAATTGTACAATAAACAGGAAATGTTATATAACATGTGTTGAGGAGAAGCGGATCATTCTTGATTTTCTTGACCATTTTTATTTCAATAGTTTTTATGAATGGGTTAGAATTTGTTTAGTTGTGCAAAATGAAGATTTGTTTATACAATTAACACCTGTTTAGTAAATAATACCGTATGTTTAAATTTAAATGTTTGCAATTCCTCACAAAGTTGAGAATATAAAACCTCAGGTCTCCCCAATTTATATTATTACATTTTAAAGAAATTATGAGTTACTTTAATCTAAAAAAAATAGTTATTTCTGTAAAAAAGTTATTCCTCTCCTTTAGGAGTAAAATTAACTTATTCCAAGTAATAAAACCTTTTTTGATATCAACAGAGGTAAACAGAAAAGGGTGTAAAGATTACATTACACTTTTTCTACTCCGAACATCTATAATAATAATATTATATGTTTAATAAGAGATAGAAAGTTTTATAATCGTGCCACTTATGACTTCTCAATACTTTGGATTTAAAAAGTTAAATAGTAAAATTTTATTAGTTTTTGAGGACATTTGGATTCACATTTAAACGCCAAATCTATTTTATGAGATTTTTCATGGTATTTATGGATGAAACTAAAGCATATCATTATATATTCTCATTATATAATTTGTGTTTGTTATTAAATTGAAGCATTTAAATCATCAGTATTTCAGATATATAAACGAGTCATTATTGGGTAAGTTCAGAACAATTTCGTGGTAACCAAATATTTGAGATATAGCCAGTTATAAAATTTCAACAAAAAAATTTGAAAATAACATTTTAAAAGAAGGGGGACAATAATTAAATATTCCTAACATGAACTACTTCACCTCTGTGATTCCAAAGAATATTTCTATTTATCGTTTCATTTCCTTGGAAAAAAAAATTCATTAAAATCATGTGTAGGTTTATAATTTCAGTAATTTTTGTATGTTCAGTTTTTGGTAATTATATTTTCATCCCGTCTATATATAATATAGACATACATGTTATCTACTACAATATGATTCTTGAATTTTTTGAAAGTATTTTGTTTTTACTAGCTCTAATTTGAGTATAAAAACTACAGGTTCAACCTCCAAATAGGAAAAAGCAAATAGTCTCACGAAACTTGGATAGTCCTCAACAATATTTCGTTCTTTTTGCTTAAAAGGTCTGATAAAAAGAGTTAAGAAGAGACTATAAAAAAATTTAATATTCCCAGCCCTCGAATACGATATTAGGGTCGGAAGAGAACAGAGTTTTTCAAGAAAGAAATGATAATAAATTTGATATAGAGGAATATAACTCAAGACTTAGTGAATATATATATATATATTCAGTTAAGTTGCACTTTAATTGTCAACATCGTACTCACAATAGTGAGCCATAGAAAGTAGAAGGGGTAAAGTGCATTATAATAAACTTAGGAACATTAAATTTGTTTTATTCATTATTGTTTTTTATTTATTTTTTTTTTTAATTTAATTTTTTTTTATAATAAATACAATTTTAACTATGTTGTTTTATTACAGATTTTCACATTTTTTGAACTTAAATATCAATAAAGTGTTAAATCTTTTTAAAACTGACATTACAACATTGACTGTCACAGCTTAGGTATATCTATCACTTAAATATTTTCAACGAGAAAAGATTAAAACTATCGAAAACAATATTTTTTTATTTTATTTTATTTTTATTTTTATTTATTTATTTTTTTTTATTTATTTTTTTTTATAAGAGATTTATTATCACAATGACACAAAATTACAATTTATTTTTAATCAAATTTGATTTAAACGTAGGAATTCAATATCGATAATTTTATTCATATTTAGTAATTTTTGCGAAACATTGCTTACGTTTGGATGGTCTAAACGTTTAATTCAAGGTTATTAATTTCCCATTTAATGTTTTTACTTTCTCGGCAAAATCTAGCGACGATCCATGTGTCTCTTTTTTTAACTAAAGTATATGATTTAGGTAAACTTTCGTATTTTTTTTTTTTTCATTGCTTCTGTAAAATCGTCAAAAGGTATTGCGCCGGCATATGTAGGGTCGTTTAGAACAAATGTTTTTGCTAGTCCCTTTGTTTTAAATTTTATTACGTTTATATGTTCTTCCTCTTATCGCGGACCGTCCATGTAATTCACCCCACGTTGTGCGACACCTGCCTCTTGTAGGCCTATCTTTTATGACTCTATTCGAACTCTGAACAACGCGACACCCGTCACTGACCGACGGGTCGATAGAAAGGTACTTAAGTGCTTGTTTCTATTATTTTTGACAGGCTCTTCTCCCCACATTTATTTACAGAAAAGATGAGTTCTGCTAATCAGTGTGAAGTCATTAGTTTTTATTTACGTTGTTATTATTCACCCCCTTTTATTAACAACTACCAATACTTACATTTAAATTTTTTATATATATTTCAATTTTTGGTTTTTCACGCTGTTGTATAAAATTTCATATATCCTTTGGTGACACAAATTATCTTTGAATATGTTCACCTTATTCAATCCTACCTAACCAGTTGTAATGAAAATATCTTTATTTTTTCAGAAGTTAGTTTTTGTTAAGTAGCCTATAGGTTTTTACGTTAGATCTTGTCGGTTGAAGATTACACCATCGCCAACGGGTCCTGCAGCTTTTCATTACTTACTTTAACTCTATAAAATTATGTTCTTCTAATATTTTACTTTATAAAATTTACTTGTACGATCTAGTTATCCAGAACGTTTGACTGTGTCCATATACTTAATTGTCACGCCTGATCTACTGCGTCAATAATTTCGCTAATCGTTCTCTTTTTCTAAAATAATGAAATTGTAGGTGTACATCAGACAAATTTATCGTCTCGTTTTCCACTCTAGAGATCTCTACATCAAGAACTTTGAAGGTCTGTTAGACACGTGCTCAAGGTTGTGTTTAAAAAAGTTATATCCCTTAATCTATTTCATAACAGGGAAAAAACTTATTGTATCTCATACTTTTAAACTTTGCATTTAGATTTATTTATTTTTCCAACTTGTTATTGATATTTTATTTTTACATAATTTATTTTTACCGGTTATACTCTTAAAATTAATATGATTTCAATTACATTCGTAGAAATAGTTATCCATAATTATTATTTACAACTATTTATAACTACTCAAAATATTACTAATTATATGAGTTCCGGAATGCATCTATTCTTCCGGAATTTGTTCAGTGCTAGACCATTATATTCTTAGTGCCTTGAACCGTACTGCCATTTAAAATAATGACATCGGTTAAAAATAATTGCTCTCTCGAACTATTAACTCTAACTGTGAGATTAAAATAAAAACATTGTGTTTACTTTTGACAAAAAATGAATTAGTCTTTACTCAAACAAATATTACTTATTTGTATTTTATTTTTGTTATTTATATTGAATTTATTTCCCTAAATATATTAAAAAATTTAGTGAAAAAAAAAAAAATAAATAACATGAGAGATAATAATTTTGAAAAAAAAAGTAGTGTAGGTTTTTTTAAAAATTAACCCACTTAACTTAGATTTGGTGCTGCCGAATGTAGTCCCATTTCTGACACCAACTTGTGACACCACCTAGTATTTTGCAGCCAAAAACCCCTCCAGATAGATGCACGAATTCCCTATTGGCAGGTTAAGTAATCACCTTTTTGGCTACAGCTTTTTTGTCCTACAGTTCTATTTTTTCAATGTGATTGTTTTTGTTCCCCAAATTATTAAAATTCATGGTTACTCTTTGATTAATACGTTTTATACTTTTATTTATATACCACTCTTATACAAGTCTCCTAGTAATATGTTAACCTTTCTTAGATGTTTAGTGTGAAGTTGATGGTTTGTTAAGAATTCGAAAATAGTTTTAATCATATGGAAGTTTATTGGAAGTTGAAATAAAAAAAAAATGCTAAATAAATATTTATATTTTACTATGAAGATCAATATAAGTTGTTGTATAAACTTTTGTTTCTATGAAGGTTTTAATATTCCAACAGATTATTAAGAGTTGTTATTTGACCATCAGATAAATTGTTCGACTTATTTATATTGCCCCCATTTCTTCATCTTACAGATTATGTTGAAACTTGTGAGCACGATATATCTGTCGTAGATTAATGTTTGAGTTTTCGATTAAAAGAGAAACTTTAATCAATTAGTTAATCAATTTAGGAATTAGGTTTTAATAGTGATTTGTTCACAAGATGCAGACAGTGCAAAAAATTTGAAGTTGTAATTGATCAATTCGTATTTCGGTTTATGTAATATAGATCTTCGTTTTCTTATAGAGAACGAAATAAATAATTAATGAATATGATCTTACATCTATTGAACCAGGAAACAAACATTTCCTATCGCGTATAAGGTCTGATCCATTTTGTGTAGAAAGTCCTGATAAGTGTGTTTCATTGAATGCGTTTTGTGAAAAGCATTGAATATATTGGAGGAGGGGAGTGAATATTATATAAAACACCTTTTGAAGATTCAATCGGTTTTTGAATTTTGAAGGAGATTTATATTTATGGGTTTTATAGTGGATTTCTAAGGTTTTCCTAATAACAAATTTATTGTAAAGGAGTTAGCTATTATATCTACAGAAGAACGAGTAAATGAGCTTCACCTGTTTCATTCTCAGTTTGGCTTCATACAACTACCCAATACTATTCAAAAGCAGGTGGTTTGGTAGAGGAATGGAATTTTGGAAATACACCTTATTATAATATGAAAGAGATATCAAAAGACAATACGATAAGTGGATATTTCCTTTAACAATTTTGAAAATATATATCATGTATATCAACGAATATTTAGTGAAATAGGATTTTTATTGTTTGTCAAATATATATAATTGATTTTCGTTCTATAAAATTGGTAAACAGTAAAAATTATTCAAACAGTGGTATAACAGTAGAAAAAACTAATCGTGCAGCTCGTTATTATAATGCCTCTACATTCGTTTGCTATAACAACATATATTTATATAAAAATTTATTATTGTTCCTTTACTGATATAAATTACTAAATGATATAAGATAAGTTTCCATTTGAATCTCCTAGTGTAGATTCAATATTTATATATGGAATTGGTTTACTGCACTATTAAAAAGAATACATAGTTTGAATTTCTTCTTTTTTTTTCACTGTAGTTAAGCAAAGCGAAGCCGTTTTTTTAAATTTCTTTTTTTTGTAACTAAACGTTGAAATGTTTCATCAAATGATAATTAAATTTTATGACTTATCAAAAATCATATAACATGATATAACCTTCTATCCATCTATCATCTGATATAACCGTGATAAGACACTGATATCACAACTGTTATAAAAAGTCGAAATAACCTATCGTAATAATTCATCGCCATAAGCATACCTGTGAATAAACAAAAGGCCGGCTTTGTCAATAATAAAATCCTCTTTAAATCAACAAGCTTACTGAAACATTCCTGACACAGCTCCGATCTCCGTAAAAGATCGCACATACAACTATTTGATTTACAAATGTGGAAAGTCAAATTGCAAAGAACGATTCATTAATATTATAAAATCGGATTTAGTTACGTTACTAATATATATATATATTTTTGTAAATAACTAAAATTTACTATTTACAATTAAAATTAAAACAACGTCTTTTTGCAGTTTTACTAAGGATGTGGTAGGTTTTGAAAGAGAAGAAATTCATACCATTTAATTTACCACAGAAGTAGTCCATTTTGATCTGATATATTACATTTCATAGTTTGAATTTTTTTTTTGAACTTTAACTACATACTTTATTAAATCATTATATGCTAGAACAACATAATTTTTAAAACCATATATTAACCTATTTTCGTAGCGAAATACTAAGTCCGTTATTGGAGGAAGACTATATTTTTTTTTTTTTGTATTTTATTACAAATTTCTTTAGAATAAAGTTAAATAGTCATCTTTTCCCAACATTGATTTCATGTGTCACTGAAATATATAAACAGTTAATGGAAATATAAATAAATATGTATCAAATCTACCTAATTTGAATGAAATCGGACAGTAGATAACAGAGATATGAATTTTAAAAACATTTACCCCTTCATAAAAACAGATAATGCTTCCCACAATACAAATTTCTCCGAATGGTAACCTAATTGGGGGACGAGTTCTATCACTGTAGCATCAATCGTTTACACGATATGCGAAAAATACATAATAATATATCGTCAACACATATGTATTCCATACGACTACGTTTTCGGAACGATACTTGTCTTATTAAAGAAAACTCATCTATTTGACGAGTTTTTTTTTTTTTTTTTTTTTTTTTTTTTTTTTTTTTTTTTTTTAATACGAATTGGTTGTCTTTAACATTAACATATGAAAAAATAAAATAACTGGTTTTGAAAGGAAACAAATATCATACACATTTTATAGTATTTATATATACGTTAAGTAAGGTACAAACCTTTGGTGTATATTGTAACTAAACCTTCATTTTCGTAGTGATCTATTTTGTTATAAATTATCTATTAATAATAAAAAATAATAAATGGATGCTTTAGTAAACTTAACTCAAACTCAGCTAATTAAAGAGCTGTTTTAGATCATTTAGTTTTAAAGAAAAATATTTATTATAATATGTTAACATTTGTTATGACAATTAAAATGATATGAAGTATCAGAAATATGTTTGTATTAAGATGTTAATTGCTTATTATCATTACCGCCACGTATGTTAGAGAGAAATAGGCTGGATTTCCTTCTCTGCTTATCTCTCCTACAAATGGAGTTTACATTAGATTAAGCTAAGAACGTGAATCGCATTTTAAATACAACAGAGGTATTGTGAGAAAGGCCTACTCAGAATAAACCGTATATTTAAAGGACGACACATCTGAATTAGGTATTGCGATTAAAATTAATGTTAACATGTTATTGTATATAGTTGAACAGCCCCACGATGACTTACAAAATTAATTTTTATCTCAATATTCAAATGGAAATAAAATCTCATTTATATTATTACATGAAACGATTCATAAATATACCTATTATTTGTCAAATTGGTTGAAATTTCATAGTCTACACGTAACTAAAACCTATCATAACCAGTAGCTAACGTCAATTGATAAGTTTATTTATTTATCATTATATTATCATTAACGATAAGACCCGCTAATCTTTAACAAGGGCTAGTAACACCACTAAATTATCCGATCGCTTAAGATATATTACTATATAGATACCAAAACAAAAGACAACAAATTAGTTTGCACATAAATAAAATTATTGACCTACAGTCAATTAATCATAATTCACTTAAGAGTACAGGATAAATTATGGAGGGTAATCTGAATATTCAATAGTTTTCAACTGATGAAAATTTATGAGCTACTCTTTTTTTCTTGTGTACTAAAACAACTTATTAGAAATTGAGAGTCGAAACGAGTTTTATAATTAATGCACGCGTGCTACAGATTGGAAGATGCCTACCATCGCTGAAGTAATAAAACTGTTGAACGAATAATGGTTACATATTTATTGGAGAGCATTTCAACGTTTTGTAATATTTCCAAGTATAACGTTAAACTTAGTCAAAACTAGAATAAATATCAGACCAAATACACTTTTTTATTGTAATGTGTTTCACGTAAACACCCCTACGCCACTATGTATATGTTGTATAAATATGTATCTTTATATTTATAATTGTAGTGAAAAACTCAAAATTTAATTGTAAATGAAAGATAGGATTTTATTGCTACTAACCGATATTGCGTTACCGGCCTTAATAAATATTCATACTGCTGAATTATAAAAATCCACGCGCAGTTGTTAAATATGCAGCCTTCGTAGGGTTGTCATATTATCGGAGATTAAAACCGGGACATTCGTATAAGGGATGTTCTACATAGTGAGCATGAACTCTCAGGGAAGATACGTAGGTGCCCCCAAAGCTTAAAAGGGCCCGCCCTATATAAAAATTGAAAAAAAATAACACTTTAAAAACTTGTTTATTACTTATTAAATTACCACAAATAAAATATTTTGTTTTAAATTATATGAATATCTAACACTTAAAAAGGTAATATTTCTTAATAAATTTGTTTATACTAATTTCTCATTCCTGTCTCTGAAGTAAGTTATATAAATTAATTATACGTCTCAGCACTTACAAGAGTGGGTTTAATATATTTATTTTGAGTACAACTCGTATTTATCAGACAACTTCACAGCTTTTAGGAGATCTGGTTGAAAGTTCACCTAATTATAAAACTCAACTCAGATTTTATGAAGTAATACTGACAAATTAGTATATGTTTAACTGTTTAGACAGAAACGTGTTTCCGTTCAACAATCTACTGCTCTGAAATCACTGGAAAAACTCTCTCCACATTTGCATTGGTGATGGTATTGAAAGTAAGTACCGTGACATTTTCAACATATTAGAATACTGACACTTATCCAAACTCTAAAACAACTATTTCATTTTAGAATTGAATTAAATTCTCCCATTCACTATCTACTTCGTCGTACTGTTTGTTCATTAAAACTGTAACCAAGTTCTTTAGGAAATGAAATTGATCTAAAACTTCACTTTCTGGGAAGGAAATTTTCTTTGATCCCAGTCAGGGGTTGTCTTTACATTATCCAGTCAAAGATGGATAAGTCCTGAATGAACTAGGTCCACTTATCGAAGTATCTATAAGCTGTGTGTAAATAATTCTTACATTCCACAGTAAACTATTCCTAATTGCTTCCTTTCTCTTTAGCGATTATTTGCTTAGTTTAAACCCTATTATTCAGATTATTCTCGTTTTTTAAAAGACTTTGAAGTTTCGTCAAGGATTGGTTTAACCTCTAAAACTTAAATATTTGAAGAATGTATTTAAAATAAATTTGGTTTTGTAACTACGACATCTCGTAAATACAATTGACTTACTTATATATTTCTCTATCTCAAATGAATCCATTTTGAGATAATACTTATTGGATCTGATGATATAAAACTAAATTTCCAAACATCACTCGCTATGCTCTCTACCAATATCGTCGATCTTAATTACAAATCTAAAATATACTCCAATTTAAATACAGTTCTGGTTGTCCAGATATAAGAAACAATTCACTTAATGAGTACAGGGGTGAAATTTCATTTTAGTTTTTAAACGAATCTCGAAATATCTCTAATCAATTAAACGAGTTATTAATCTAACCTATTGCTGAATAATTCAATACATACTTTTCATATGTATATTTAGTGTGTTGCTGTTATATTTAGGTAATGATGATGTCTAACCCTATCATTTTGAATGGCTAATGAATGCAATAGGACATCATATAAAGCTTGTTAAAAACACAAGTCAACGGTGTTTTACTATATACTCTCTCACATGTACTTAGTAGACCTATAGAAAAAGTTATGTTGTATGTCAAAATTGTATGGTTGGTTTAAGGGGAGTCCGTCTTCGTATGTAATGTAATGTTAGCCTTTTGCAACTTATCTCAGGACTGAGATGAGATAGAGCTGTACTTTTAATTTTATTTTGAAAAACACTCTTTTTTTTAGTTCCTTATGCAAGGATTTTAGTAAATTCAGAATATTATGGAAAATATATATTTTTTCCTACACGACCACTTTTATTATGAAAAAAGTATACAAATAATTTTTTATCAAAGTTAAATATATATTTTTTAAAACCCTTGCAAGAGACACTTGATTATATGAAGGTTGATATGCAGTAAAATTTTCATTTTTCTAGGAGTAGCATAAACTGAGAAAACGTGCACCAAAGATGAAAAATCAAACTTTCGGAAATAGTCAAAAACGTAATCTATTACACTAACCTCAAAACTTATCACAAATAATCACCAAAACAACAAACATAACCTGTACAACAGAAAATTAAACAACAGATGGTCATATGGTCAACAGATGAATACCATGCAAGTGCAATACAGGTTGGTTAATATAGTAAAACTGAATATTATAACTAAATAATTTTATATAGTATAAAAATGGCCTAAGCCTTCATCCAGGCACTGTGTAACTTCAAAATGACAACGGTTGTTTGGAAAATATTGTTTTAATCTAATTTCTAATTTTACTAAAAAAAAACAATGGTACCGTTGTAAAGAGTAGATTTCAAAGAATAATAATCAATAATAATAAAAAAAGTGAAATTTTAATTTTTTTTTGAGTCCGACTCCCATTAAGGAAATAGGTTTTGAGGTATCCTGAGTCCAAACAAAGATTAGCTGTATATTAATTGTTTGTTTTATGTGGAGTTGAACAAAATGAAGTAGTACTTCCACAGTCCTAATGCTATTACCAATTTTAAAAGAATTTTGTTTGTGGGAATAGTCTATATTACCAATATCTTGGTACTAAAAAAAAAAAATTTGATAATTACAAATTTAGTTTAGCTGACTTACCATGTTCTTGTCATTCTTATATTACTGGAAGAGAAAATAAATTTTTAATCTGTAATATTTAACTTTTATCCAGTAAATTAGCTGTATACTTTACTATATACTTTTATTTCACGTCTTAAGCATATATTATTTCTACTGATCTTAATTTTGTATAGTTATGAATTAACAGATGACGAAAATGTATAAAAAAATATTTTGTTCAGAAGATAATAGTAGTATTTTTTGCATTCCATAAGTATGTTATAGTAAGAATAACAACATGAATAAATTCAAAGTAATTTGGCTTGGCTCAAACGATGAAAGTTTTGACAAAGAATGAATACATTGGAAACAAATCACCCTGTCTAGACCTTTGTTGTGTCAGTTGTAACTGTTTTTACAAATATACAATAACAAAGGTTATAGAACTTGCAGATCTAAAAGTCTATGCGACAAATATTTAGTATATTTATGAACTATGGATGATACATTACAACAAATCATATTTTGAGAGCTGCATTTCATTAGAATTCATCTTATTAGACAGAAAATAGTATTTAAAATTTATAACTTGTTATCTCAACAGTGAAACATCTTAGATATTGAATCTTATTGAATTTTATATAGAGGTTACCCCTAATAAACCTTATAGATCTATTGTGCTTCATTCACTTTTTGTGAGATTTTCAGTTACATGAACCTTTCTAATCACATAACCACAATAAACTGCATGGTAAGAAAGGGTATTAGAGAGGGTCGATCTACAATTCTAATTCGAAAAATCCTTAGGTTTCAGATATTTAATAACTACTTCGCAGTCTATTAGTAGGTGATGAGATGTTTCCTTACCCTCCTTATGTAACGATAAGGAGGGTACCTACAATAAGGATCCGATAAGGAGGCCACGCTTCTCGAGGCTCAGGTGCCATGCCCCGTAAGGAAGACCTTTAATATTCATAACTTTTTTCTAAATAAACTAATTCTATCTCTGAATCTATTTTAGTAGTAAATCCTGAGACTCTCCTTAGGTTGACTCAGTCCTTATTTCGTTCTAGTGTTTTGGTCTACTGGCTTCCTCACCTTTTCTGAGTCTTATTTTTAACCAGTTTTGTCAAAGTACTTATAGTGATTCTGAAATTACGGATGAGGTGGATATTGCCCCTTCGCAATATCATATGCATTTTTGTTCTTCTCATAATGTGCCTTAGTACACAGAGAAGAATATCCTTATTACTCTTGCCTAGATCAATAAGTTTTATGTTAGCATTCAAATAGTTATCTCTGATCAAACACTTGGATGCAAACTTGAATGTCTGACAGAACTGCGATTTGTTTCCTCTTATATCGCCTATCAAGGTTACTTTTTACACATATCTGTAGTAAATTTCCGCATGAAAGGTTGTGTAGAATTTGTCCGCCACTTATAAGTACCTTTTGGTTTTAGACTCGTCCGTGTAGCAAATAATAGTTTCCTTTGTAATTTGATTGATTCCTAAATTCACTCACTTTTTGAAATCTACGTTGAGGAAATGTTTTTAAAAACAGCATTTTCCTATCATTGAGTCTATCGGAAATTCCCAGAAATTTAGTACTTCTTTTGACATCTCATGTGACATTCATAGGGCAATGTTTGTCACTCGCAACGAACCCTCATCACAGCTCTCTACACAACTATATGGTGAGGTTTATGATAAATTTCCTAGCTACCGTTAGGCACGATCTTATTCGTTCTGTTTTGTTATTACAAGCCCTTCGTTGAAATTTATACTATGACCATCTAAATGTAATTATCTTGGTTCTGTTTTCCCATATTACAGTCCCCCCCCATGTAATAATCGATCTCACTAATATAGTGTAGAATCCAACGTAGAGTCCGCTGGTGTCAACACCATACTTTTCAAAATATACATGCAGATAGAAGTGGATTAACCGACATTACATTTTACATCTTTTTACCATAGAAAGTTTATTTAATCTTAGTCCTAGATATTTTACCTTTATTTACCATTGTGATTGTACTCTCGTACAATGTGATGATAGTCGGATTGGGGAACTGAATTTCTTATTAAACGGTACAAGGTGGTTATATTGGATTTATAACATCTCCGAGCTGCATCACCGTCTTCTATCCACTTTATAATAATTTTAAATGTGCTTTCCATTTATTCGCTGATCACAAGGACATCATTAAATAGTTTTTGTTTAATAGTGCATAAGTTTTGCAAATAATGTATATATCATTTTATTTAGACTTAGTATATGTCATAATATGTTCCCAATTTAATTGTTGTTTTAATATGTTTTCGAAAAACTGTTATCCCAATTCACATAGTATCAGATTGTATCAAAATTATAAAATTTTCTAAGATTACTAAAATATTTTATTATAGTAGGAACAACGTCATTGATAAATTCAAGGTAGGTTACATTGCCTTAATTTAAGTAAATATTGACAAAGAAATAACATGTTTTAGATGAATCATTCTGTTTAGAATTTTTTAGTCGGTTATATCAATTAAGATTCATTTGATGTATTGAGTTATAAAACACTAATTATAGTTATTCAGATTTTGTTATTTAGTGCTTAGTGATGTACAAGTTATCTACAACTAGTAATTGTAATATATATATATTTAACACACGTATTAAAATCACTTTTTTAATGCAACTCCCTGAAAATATTATTTTCTCTTTATGTAATTTTGTGACAAAATAACTTCAATTAAATAACAATTTAACTGTAAATATATATGGAGCTTGACTTGTGAGATAAAATTATGTAGAAAAATCCTCGAACACAAGATCTCACAAATAAACATAGTTTTTGTGAGATCTTTTGTATGAGTTTTAGCTCTACACAACAATTTAACTAACAAATTAAAAATCTTAAATAGACAATAATTTAAATATGTCAAGTAGACAAATTATAACCAAAATATATACCTCAATATATGCCCAATTTAATTCTAAGTGCAACTTTAAAAAAGCACATGTTAGTGGGGTTGTTATTGTTGAGCTAAAACTTTCATCTTTATAATTTGTCTGGAATGAGGTAAATGGTTTCAGCCATATATCTGTCCTAACTAGCATTGTATACATTTCTTATAGCAGGTTTCATCAAGAATTTTTACAGGTTCTTTATTTATTCAGAGTGAACGCGCAATAGAAGCCGAATTCTGTAAAAATAAATGTCAAACATTTATAACAGTTAGTTATTTTTCACTGTCAAAAATTAATCACTTTTAAATAAGAAACACTTTTAATCTCGTTACTAAATTTTGGCTGCACTATATGTGTAATCCTAAAACCTATGAATGCTATATGCACCGAATAACAAAAGCTGGGACATTATACAGACTTTTAACCTGTCACGTTAAATGTCACATGAAATTTCATGTAAAGGTCCACTCTACTTAGGTAAAAAATTATGAAATAACAAAGTTACCTTAAATAAATTGACTAATGTGGAATCAAGAAGTGAGACCAATCTTATTACTTCTCCTTTATTAGTTGAATAATTTGTATTGAATTATTATCTTGTTATAGAAAAATAAATAAATTAACCTTCTAGGAGACCAAAATCAGTCTAATATTATATGAGATTAAATATAATTTTACATATTAGGATTTCTATATACCAAACCTATAACACTGCACTCACCAAAATAATCAATCCAATAACCTATGATACACATAAAAAATTCAGAGATAATTTTTTAATATATCATAATTATCGATAGATTTTAATTTGACTCCTGAAAATATTAAATATAATATTGTTAATAATGTTTATAACATTCAGTTGTATGGTTATTGTTTTTTAACCCTGTCTGTCATTACCGCCTTTAAATGGAAAAAAAAACAGCACGTAATGAGATCCCTCAATCATGTTGCTATAATAACACCAGGAGGAGGATATGATTTTATCAAAAAACACATTATAGCAAAGAAGTAGATTTAATTTTTAAACTATATGAAAAAAAAGATGTAGATTCTGCTAAGGAATAATAATAATCAACCATTTTACTCAACATAAGGGAGTTGGTTAGGCGGTATAATAAAATGAATTTGTTATACATCAACGATAGGTGTATAAAGAGCATAGTTATTAAAATGTTTTAAAAAGAACTGTAAATTAAGATATGTTTCAATTGATTGAGATTGATCATGTAAAATTGATATCGTGCTGTATGATCATGCTGTAACATGTATATATAGCAAACAAGTGAGTAGAAATCAACGCTAGTATCCTTTTGAAGCAACAAACACTCTACTCTAAAACTCCCAAACCCCCCACATCCAGTCGCTACATTAACTTCAACTTTACTCTCTCTCCGGTGACTTCACGTTTATTAATAATATTCCAGATTATTTGGATTATTATCAAACTGAAATGATTGTAATGTATGAATTGAACATCAATTAAATATAAGAAGAGTAGAACATCGTTAAAATTTATATAATGTTTTCTACTACTTAATCTGTAAGTATCAAGTGCAACACTGAAATCTTACTTTAATTTTAACAACTTTCTAATGGGGTGAAAATCAGTAATTTATTTAAATTGGTATTTGGAATTATGTGTCTTTCTATTTATGATACGGCTGCAACAGTTGCAAAGGTACTTACGTAAAGGTTGAAAATCTAATACAGGCTACCATTTAATATTTCGAGATCAACGAATGGATGTTGGTGTAGACAATGTTTGCCTACATCTAATGCTTTATATTTAAATATTAAAAATATTTCATTGCAATAATATTTTTCTAGTAAAAAATTTTCAATAATTCTGTTCTGTTCAACGATACTCATTGTTTTATAATTGATATATGAACACGGTTTTAGAATAGAACTTATAGAAGAAACAAATACCTGTAAAAATCATGAACAAAAAATATTAATAATAACTCCCATATTTCATCTAAATATAGAAAAAGATCCAACAATAAAATATAGACTTTCTTAGAATGTTGATTATCTCACTATTTGCATAAATGATATTTTTTGTCTAAAATGTGATTGAATTTCACAAAATGTTGTCATATAAAAAAGGTAATTTTTATTTTGGATAAAATCATTGGAAAACTAAAATCAACTGACACAATCAAATTTAGGATATATATATATATATATATATATATATATATATATATTTATCGCCTGTAACTTCATTTTAAAGTATGTTCAACCATTCATTTGTTTGAGTCAGAGACCTTTAATTTGTAAAATTGTTTAATTAATATTTATTTAGTAAACAGGCAACAACTCTATAATTTCGCTATAACATAAATATAAAAAATATATGGTTATAATGTGATATTTTTCCTGAAATATTTTTGGTAATAACGTCAAGCGACAAATTAAATACCGTCTGATGTTTGCGTTACACAAGAATTTTAAGAATATTAGTTAACTAAGTTACTTGTTGTTGTTTAAAGTAAGTAACGAATAAATACTACCCCAAAATGACTGAGCAAGAACGCTACACTGTTTTAAGTTTTTACATCAACCGCCGTACATATTTTGACAATTATTTACGTTCATCCTCCCACTTAATCTTCGTATCATCAAAACACATAAGAATTGTTTTTGTTATTAAGTTTCAATTATTGTTATTCATTTGAACAATGTTTTAAATCACTAAGAGTATTCTGATCATCACTGTTGTATACTGATATTATTTTACTATTATTCGCCTTTTTTGAATTCATACGGCCGCAATGGTTGAAAGTATAGACTGATATTTTCCCGGTACTAGTCTTTATAATTATGTAGGCACAAACACGACATATTGTTTTATGCATTTTGGACTGACAGGGATAATATTGATTGGTAATTGATTAGTATCGTAATAAACAAGATAATATTAAGGCTATCCTTTAGGTTTGAATGCGAAACCATACAATAATAATTCATCAATATATATTTTTTTAAATACTCCTTACTTATACATTCTTTCGGACAGTAATTTTAGATATCATAATAATACATTGTAAATCAGCCATTTAATATAATAACTGTTATTAGTTTACTAAACGGAAATATTCACTGAAAAAAAAAGAAAGGAAAAAAAAAACATGTCGAAAGTATAAATTTTTTTAAATATAACCGAACTATAGTCGCGATTAGGTTCATCTGAAATTGAGAAAAAGACCTACTTTTAGAAATCACACCATCTTAAATTAACCGTGTGAACAATTGAAAATATTCGAGTCTGCAAATGAAATATCCTCAAATTACAACTGAATGTAAGACACACAGTCAAAGGAACTAGTCAAAGTTGATAAACAATACGTGTCTATTTAGGGGAAAATGTAATATTCTGTTTTTGTAAGCTAAACCAAATTTTGAATTATCAAACATTTTTTTTTTTTAGTACCAAGATATTGGTAATATATGCCCAAAAACTAAATTCTTTTTAAATTGTTATAAGCATTAGGACTGTAAAGTTACTTTACATTTTAACAACTCCACATAAATCAAAGAATGGGTATACATCTAATCTTTTTTTTTCGGACACAGGAGACCTCAAAACCTATTTCCTTAAACCAAACATATAATTTAGACCTACAACATATCTTTTTCTGAAGGTTTACTACGTACATGTGACAGAGTATATAGTAGAACACCGTTGACTTGAGTTTTTAACAATATGATGCAATAATATGATGTCCTATTGCATTCATTAGACATTAAAAATATTAGAGGTAGACATCATCAAAACTTATAGGTTGAAGTGCAGATGATGTACATAATAATTACAATTAATTTGGCCCTTTGAAAATAAAATGTATTAATCCTTCTGATTTTTTTTTTTTAATGTGAACATGTACTTTAGGTAAAACTGTTTTCTTTTGTTAGTAGAACAGACTGATGTTTCTATTGTATAAAAAAATAACAAAATTTAAAACAAAAGTAAATAATTGTGGATAAGATCTGTGTACATTTCATCATACAGTTTCTGGTAAGAATAATAATATCTCTCTAATTATTTATTTAAGAAAATAAAAATATTTATATAATTTTTTATTAAATTCATAATATCTAGAGCCATAATGGTTTAATAAGACGTTTCCCTGAATATTACAATCTAATACACAACTTTTGGATAGTATAAATTAAATCTTGATATCAAGTGATATTCTAGTAGAAGGAAGAATTGAATAACGTCAACATGAGAACCATAGGGCAGGCCACGTTGGAAATCATAACAAACTATTTATCTAAGAAGGGGGGGGGGGTACTCAGTTATAAATCTATCGGACGATCTTATCAAAGAATCCAGTCTATAAATAAACACCAATATTCCTTCCATTAAATGAAATGAAATGAAATGAAAATTCTACCAATTCTGACACCAATAATGTCAGAGGCCTACGTTTTTTTAGATTAGATTAGTTACTTTTTCAATACAGCGTAAATTAGTGTTTAATTATCAGTTTCTAAATATAAGTATTCATGACACTTGATATCTGGATTTGATTTAAACTCACTAAATTACATCTATTTTTTTATACATAAATCATGGCAAATATCAAATTAAACCTTATCCATAATATGAATAATCTGTAATTTATAAATAACTTTAAAACCAAAATATAATAATAATAATTCAAGTATATAATTTATTTATAATTCAACACGAGTCAAGTGAGTATAACACATTCCAAGTCGTGTTACATGTGATATGGCTTCACTGCTTCTAAATACTTCCAAAATTAGTACATGCTTTTTATAAAAAAATACAGAAGTTTGATTTACATATTCAAAATAAGAACGAGAAGAAAGCTACACAACACTGCCTCCCCCCATATTTAGTTAAAATTAATTTTAACCACAAAGGAATAATTAGTTTTATTTATCTAAAGTATGAATAACAAAAATTGTGTATTCGCAGAAACATTTATGTAAAATTCCTCTTTCCTCAGGGATCTAGTTTTTTATTCTTAAATTGATATTATTAATTGAACCATAATCGATTTATTGAAGCTATTTATTATGGAGTATTCAAGAATAGATTGATATATTTTCGTATAATAATATTTCTTTCTCAGTATTTACCTCTCATTAGTTGAGCTGATAAAAAATCCCTACGAAAGTGGAAAAGGTAGCAACATTATTACACATGGATTAATAAAGTGGTGAATAAATGATGAAAATAATATGGTAGATACACTTACTAAAATAATTAATTCCGAGAAGAACAAATTACATGTTTGAACAGATATAAGACTCGTTTTTTTTAACTACCATTATTGGCTATCAAATTTCCGGAATCATTGATTTAAATAGCCATACCGGTATAAACTAATATGTTTTTAAATTTTGCATTTTCTTACATTTTTATTTTTACTCTGTTATAGACAATATTAGTATATCAAATATAGGCTGAAATTTATATAACAGATATAAGCTAAAATTTATTTACTAAACAAAATTCTCTTGTGAATTTATTGAGTTTGTTTCCCCATTTATTCTCTTTACTGTGTTTACATAACAAACTACAAAATACCGAGCCACTGTGTATTGTGTCTTGAATTGGAAAAATCTTTGGGCCTTCACACGTTGTTAGATAAAGGGATTGTTACAGTCTTTCATGTATTGTTCTCTTCTTTTTATTTGCTTTTAAACCCCTTCCTATTGTGAGAAGAAATATATTGATCTGGTCAAACTGAAATTGTTTATTTGCTAGGAATTACAGTAATAAAAGATTTACAACGTTCTTAATTGATCAAATCTAACAGTTTTATTTGCCTAGATTCAAATTTAAATTTACAAAGTGTATATTTGTGTGAACAAATTAAGTACCTAAAATTATATATATTCAGTTCAATTAACCATCAAGAGATTTATCAAATATACTAAAAAAAAAGTTTTTTATATTTGTCATATAATTTATAGACATACGTTTTTCCAGCCATTGATACTTTATGGTGATTAAACAGTAAACTTTGAAAATTTTAATTTAATAATCTGAATACTCTCTGTAAGGAGTAAATCAACGCCACCAGCGCTATTAAAGTAATAAAATTAAATCATGAACGATAAGTAACTCCATGATTCCATTTCCAAACCAAGAATCTCATATATTAATCAGAATAATAATTTATCTACAGTTAAATTGAAGTAATGAAAGTTATCGCCTAGTTGTGTAGCGTGAAAAATTTAACAACAGTGAAAACAAATACGATAAAACTCCCAGATGTACTGGTTTCATATTAAAAATTCACTCTCGTAACATATCGTCTTCAAATATTTTCGATTAAAAAACTATCACCCCTAGATATAGTTCATTGTTTAATTATCTTTGTCATTAAACGCAACCATGCATGTTATGTATAATATGCATAACACGGTAGGATAAACTGATAATAAATAAAGCAATAAAAACCAATCTAGAAAATTAAATGTATGACTTAAATGAGCGTATAACAATTTTAAAATATAAACGTAATCAAATAATAAAACATACAACCTGATTTGGTAATGATGCGCAATAATATAGTGTTGAGTAGGAACTTGAAAGAATGTAATATACTTCAGCTTCACTCCCACTGTTACGTTTTATTTCTATTGAATTTTATTCATTCATGTGATGTTCAATAACTTCTACCAACCTGGGTAAGCAAACAATAAACGATTTTATAGTTCTCATGGGTGATTGAAGAAAGCTAAAGTTATGGGTTTGTGGGATGGTGTATATTGGCTGGAAGAAATTTTATCAAGGAGGTACTTGGTAATTGACCCGTAAAATTAGTAAAGTACCTGTGAGTAGAGTGAAAATGATACTGGGATAAAGTTAGGATATTATTATTTCAAGTTATTCATCTTGATATTTGTGATTGTACTGGTAACAAAGGCTTGTAAATAAATTGAATATGACAGCCGAATTATCAATAATTATTGTAAATGAGATCAAAGTGTTACAAATATACGAAATCATTTTGTACGCAATTATTGTCATACTTCCTATATATTCACATGTTTAATTAAAAACTGCAATCATTGCCACAAAGTAATCGATTGCAGGTAGTCATCTCAACAATCCAGATTTTCAAAAAGAATTCGTTTACAATATATATTTGGTAAGCCTCCGCATAACTATAAATCAATCTAACAACCCCTTCCTGTGCTTAAAGTTCAAAACAAACACTGCTCAACTAATACCACAAATCAACAAAAGTCGCAACTGCATTGTTGAATGAGACTATAAATTATCCTAAATGAATAATCGAAGTAACAATAGTTCCAAGTTCATGGTTGTAAGAGGTCGTAAGGAGATCGTAAACACTAATTACTTTAAAAATACTAATTTAAATTATTTAATTATTAAAAATATTTTATTGAAATAAATATTAAGTTGACCATACATTCATTTGATAGAGGCGTGTATGTCAAAACCTCTTGAATATTAATAAATTTGTTATTCTATAAAAGGGTATTAGTTGCTCTGTTAAATACAAATTGTCATGTTATAATTTCACAATTTAAGTTGTATACATTCCATTGACTTCTATTTCTAACTAATTGATCATATTTAAACGACAAATATAAAACCTACTCTCAAATATAATCCAAAATAGTTACAGATGTTCATAATATTTTTAATGCTTATGTTGTTTTACATAACTGAGATGAAATTTTGATCGGGTTTCTTCAATAACTCAACGATTCAAATTCATCGTTAATTTAATTAAAAATTATAATTATTGACCATGTCATGTGTCCACTGATTCTAAATTATTATAAACAAAGAAATAAACTACATTTATTATTCAACTGGGATATCATTATTATGAAAGGAAAACTAATTAAGTTTTTTTTTTGTAAACACACATTTAATAATAAATATGCGTTTTATAAAATAAAATTAAGTAATTAAAGACAAAGTTTTCCGAGTATAATAATTTATTTAGCATTTGTGTTTTAAAGGTTTTTGTCATACTCACTAAAAAGTAAGTCAAATGCAAAGAAGAATGTATTACTTTAAAAATGGTGAAGTCGAAAGTAAATATCAGAAGTGGTTAAATAACTAAATGAGGTACACTGCAATGGACTCTTAATAGCCATTCTAAATTGTTTACCCACTTTAAAAGTTTTCTTTTATTTAACAAAATGAAGTACTTTCAATTTTATTGGACTGATTCCAATAACTATGAGATTCAACAAAACCTTCTCTACGTATTTGAGTTAGTACACTGCAATAAAAATATATATTTACCGTTTATTCAACTATATGTGATAAACATATTGCACAACAAACCTTCTCACTCACCTTTACTCAAAACTAAATACAAACCAACACAAATCTTTCGTCAAGAAAAATGTTAGTTTTGTAGATTTTAGTTAAAAAGTGGGCATTAGTCATAGACGCAGCCTTAAGAAAATTTGTATCATCTTTAATTACCTTTTACGCTTGTTTTTATTGCAATGTAGTCGCGTCCTCAGCTCAAAGGCAATCGTGTTTGATGGAAAAAAAGTTTTTAGAGGGTCATTAGAGACAAAATCTGATAAAATTATTTTAAACTGATTAAGAAAACATATTAATTTTGTTCTTTTTTATTTTTTAAAGACAGTCGTCCAAAAATGTTTAGTCCAAAGAACAGAAATAAATAGGCAAAATGTGAAGGAGGTGGGTGGGTGGGGGTTCGATATATCACCAAAATATACACAAAAGGCAAATTTATTGAAATCTATCTAAACGTTTGAGCTGTAGTCAAGTAACACACTCCTGACAGACCGAGAGACATGATTTAAAAACTCACTCTTTAGGACTAATCGGATTTCAGAACGTATATATAAGAAAATATCTGATATATGTATTTTATCCGCAACAGAAAACTTTATCTTTACTACGTTTGTGTGAGAAAATTATTTTCTGTTTACAAAAATAAAAAGCAGATAATCAATATAATTAAACACTTCCGCCACCATAAATTTATTATGATATAGTTAAAACCACAACTAATTACACTAATATAATTTCAATTTTTGTTTTCACAAATAGAAATATTTAGCTCAATCAAATTAATTAAACTCTGGTTTAGTATTTTTATGTAAAATTTTGTCTATGTCCTTCTGGTCTATGTCTAATTATAATGGTAATGAGCAAATTAAAAACAGAAACAAGTTGTAAATTTACAAAGTACCAATAAACTTTAATACAGAAATTAACAATATAAAAAAAAAATTATCAACAAATTTAATATATACCACCAGTCTTTCATATTTCCAATCAGGTATGTTAAGCCCAAATCTAGTTTACTTCCAACATTCCCGTGATTAGAATATTCAAGGACATGGCGGAATGGGATTTCCTTCTATTTTTCAATCCATTCTTTTCTGAAGGGAGTGATGACCACAAGCTAAAAAAACTCAAACACGTTGTGTAAAATAATTAAACAGATTTATTAAATCAATAAGTTATTTATTGCTCAGATTTTCACATCATGTGTCTCACCCAATGGTAATCTATCACTAAAGTTGTGAGGAAAATGTATTAATAATTTATACATGTACCACACTATAACAATAATATGAGAAACATTACATAATAATAAGTGTAATACCACACAGTTTCCCCATTACACCGCAAACACCGAAAATTATAATAACACATTTAATAAAATTTTAATTAATTATAAAACTAAAACAACAATTAACAAATTGAATAAAAATAAATACCATACACACCCAAATATTTTCATTTTATTCATTATATGAGTAATCTATTACATCATGTTTAATATATATATATATATATATATATATATATATATATATATATATATATATATATATATATATATATATATATATATATATATATATATATGACTAATAAATACGAAATATCTAAAAAAATATCTGGAATCAATATATATATATATATTACGATTGTTTTAAGCTATAAGTTGAGCGACACATCCTCCAGGAAGTCTCTCTTGAAAATAAACTTATAACATGAAGTAGCTCAATCCACGTCAGTTTAAAACAATATTAATTTCTTGTAAAACATATGAAGATAAAAAATAAGTTAAAAGGGTTGAGATTAATTTAAATTTAGTGAAGTGGGAGTGTGAGTTCTGTGGTTAAAAAAGCCGAATGAAAAAAGTGCATAAATTAAACACAATAATTAGAAGGTGTGTATCATGGACGGTTATACAGAGAGGACTACGGATCCTTAAATCCCTACGGATCGGACCTAAACTAAGAACCACAACGACGCAGAAGGACAACACAGAAAATATACAGGAAAACCAACGAAGCAGTCAAGGTTTGACATCCAATTATAAGTTTTAAAAGTGAATTGCCACTAAGTGCAATAATTAAATTTTCATTTACCAATATTAATTAATTAGTTGTTTGGGATATTAAAGTGCATGTGATAAAATTTTACTTGATTAAAGTTAATGGATGTTTGTAAATTTTTTAATTTATCAGTGTTAAATAAACCTAAATCACAGTAAAATAAAATAAACTTGATCCTGACTTTTAATCACAGATAAAAAACGATTAGAATAAGGTTAACGAAATTCTCAATAATAGATTAAAAAGTATTATTACACAAATAAATAATTATAGTGAAGAGAAAGTGAAATTTTAGTTGGGAAATAAATAAAGAAGCATCTGCTCACAGGCATAAGACTAATTAAAAGCATACTAAATGACAGTATATGCTCAAAATTTGTAAATGAATAAATTTTTATTTTATTTTGTATCTAACTGTTGTTAAACAGTAATTGTAAAAAGCAAAATTGTAATTTATTTTATCAAATAGTTCCTAATCAACACGCATAGGCTTACATGCAGCAACATTAAAGGTAATATAGATTGTAACGAATCGACATTCCTAACAAAACCCTCGCGAGATTATAACAAAATATAATCAAACATGTTAATGATATCCCCGAACCAAAGGGCAGAATTAAATTTAATTACTGGAAGCTTTTTCAAAGGGGTGTACCAACAGTTTGAGCCCAGCTTAAACTATTTAAGGGATGGTGAGGTCTAGGTTAGATATACTAAAATGACTATATTTCCTGTAGAGAGTTTTCATTTGTTTCTACAGTAGCAAGATAAATGGTTTTATTTCTCAAATGAACAATTCAATACTGTAATTTGGTTGTAAAATGTGATACGTGGAAAAACTTCTTTATTAAGCTTGCCTATATTCTAATAATTGTGATACATCTAGGACCTTATCTTTTACTAAGCATTTGTTGGAGGCATATTAGTTTTCTTTTCTGTGACGAATAGTAAAAAGGTGAATAATCGAAAAGTAATGTTTTCATTTAATATACTTGACATATTATATAATTTAAAATACATTGAGAGGAAGTTCCTAAACCACTTAATCTCTAGAAATGATTATCTCATTATGAAGACTATGATTTCTATAAACATGCCAGTCCCCTGACACTATAACAGGATTAGTGTATTTACACATATTTAAGTTTCTTACGAATTTTCATACCTCTTCTGTATCAACCACCGTCGGAACATATCCATGATTTGAGCCTCTTCTACAGCGACCTATCTTTTTTTATATTGCCCTAATAATTCACAGTACATTTTTTTATCTCCAAATTCCCCTGAACTCATAAATATAAGTAAGGCTTTTATCTGCTCAATCCCTTAGGATTGTTGAAGAGTTAATTACATCCTTCTAGTATGAAGATTTGAAATTCTCCTGCCTACTATATCTTAATGAGTTTCTTTACACTCTATTATCTTTTATGTAATATTTCATGTTTTTTCCAAAGTTTTGCAAATTTAGTAGCCTACTGAAAAAAAAAATGAAAGACATTCATGCCATTGATATAATCAAAATGATGTTATGAATTTTAATACACTATCCTAAGACAGAACATCATCAAATTAAAACGTTCCGATGCTATAAATGTAAATTATCCCCTTTAATCTGTTGACAACTTCCATTCACTAAACTGAAATATACTTTTTATAGAAGTATTTTACCCATTACTATTTAATATTTCAAATTTCCTACTCTTTAAGAAATTACCCCTTCCTCATTATGAATTGCCAATATCTTTATCCGATTAAATCCCTTGTTATTGTGATGATGGATTTCTCATACATAGTCTTATCTTCAGTTTATTCTTTTTCTAATAACTGAAGAAATCTACGTTAACATACAATGAATTTTGTGGTAGATAAAACATTCCTGAACATATATCCTTAATATTAATAATTTATGCTAATTTTAATATTCTCCCATGAAATGATATTAACATCATGTTTACCAAATAATTGAAAAAATATATTTATCATTTTATGCACATTTAATAACCCCAACCAATCTATCTTTATTCGCTCTTTTAGCTTAAGGTTCCTTATATAATATTTAAAACCCTGTATTACAATTTTCTAATTTATTTTCAACCGAGTTTCCACAAAACCAACAAAATAACATTCCTGTATAAAGCTCATTAAATCTTGTTTACTGACCGGGTTTTTCTGTTCCTCGATATCCAGTCAACAATTCACTGACTCATAACATTTAGCTACAAACTTTTTGAACTTATAACACACACAGGTGTAATTGATACCTCCTCGGACTCCGTATTCTACTTGTCATGTTTTTAGCAGTTCTTAATACTTTATTTTTTTTTCCGAATAATATTCAATATCAACCAACAGAAGATACTTCCATTATCGATCCATAATACCTCCAGGTTGATATAACATTAGTGTTCGTTCTATCACATCTTCTTCATATCCACTGTCTCCTCCATCTGTCCACTCCGGATTCCTCCTGTCGTGTCGTTCATACTGCTACCCCACACAACCGACTATTTCATCTTATTAAAGTGGCTGACCGTATCTTCTCTCAGGGCTAAAGGAAAATCTTTGTTTCATGATTTATTTAAGAGTGTATTATTTTCCATCGTCCTGAAGTTGTCGAATCAAAAGGATGTTCTGTGTCCCTCTTGTCTCGCCTTCTTTAAATTCTCCTTTAACTCATTTTAAATATGTCTTACTCTTTCCGTATATTTCATCAGAACTCTGATCTTAGTAGCTGTTATAATAGTTATATAGTAGCATTTACTAAATTAGTTTTCAAAATACAATTAATTATTACTAATGGGTATTATCGGTCTGTCTCTTCTTCCATCTTATTCTCAGCGCCCTTTCATAAACATACCTGTTAAGGTCGTGCATTCTTCGAACATTACGTGTACACTATATTCATTGGATTTAATTCATTAGGTTATTGTTGAAGTTATTATGTTTCACGTAAATTAATTATTATAATTATTTTAATCACTTGTAATGGACATATAAATACGACAGATAAAATTGATATTCAATGCAAACTTAAAGACACAACTAAATTTTTTAAATTCCTACATTTTTTACATTGTTTTTTAAAACTATCTTGAGATTTTCGATAGAGCTTATTATAATTAATATCATTTCATTTTTATTTAAATAAACATATACATGAATTGCTTTTTTGATATCATATCTTGTTTACCCTTGATGTTTATTTTTTATTCCGAAATCAAAATTTTTGTAAATTAATAGATTGATAAATTTCTTCCCGTCTTAATTTAATATGTGTGTATCTTGAGAAGGTGGAATAAACAACTGATTTTCCTTCTCCAATATTTTCGTTTTATACAGAGATTAAAATCCGCTTTTTAATTATATTTTACAATAACGTTTTTCAGTATTGTCTCAGATATTGTCTAGATATTATATCAGCTAAAAATATAAGCATGTGTACCTTGTTCCCACATTTTGAATGATTATTTCTTTATTACATTATATTTATTATTATTCAAATCGTATGTGTGTGGATAAGTGTATTATTTATCACGATTCCATTTTTTAAAATATTAACCATATGAATAAAAAATATTTATTAAATAAATGAATATTGATTAATTATATTCAACAACATTCTTTTAAAATATTTTTTTCTGAGTTATTTAAAATATATAAATAGCCTATGTTGATTTCATGATAGAAGATATTAATATGTGTTCATTATAAGAACACATGATCACATTCATTGATAGTAGAGAAATATTCTACAAATACTCTCACAAGTGACACTCCCTGTGAGACCGTCTTACAAATAAAGTTATAAGAGGTAGTTAAAACTCATTGCTTTAGAAATAATTAATGAAATTGAGAGAGCAATTCTAAAAAAAAAAAAACATCGAAGAACAATTATTTTACAAAAAATAAGTAAATAACTTATTCTTGAGTCATTACGGAGCTGGGACTTAGTAGAAAAGTATAAAATTGAGGTTGAGGACAGAAAAGTTTCATTTTATGAAGAGTCGTAAAACACGATAAAGCAAACGTCAGTAATTTTAAATAAAAACAATATAACTTCCCCTAAGTGCACTAATGTTTCAAGATGTTAGAAATATATACAGAGAAAAAGTGTAAAGAAAAAGTTCTTTAGAAGTGTAGACTAAGTCAAATAATTGACATATAATGAATGATAATATTATGAAAAATATTAATGTGTTCCTTAAATAATTTTGTCTCATGAGTTATCGAAGTATTTCAGCCAATATATTTTATAACTTTCTAGTTTATTTGTGATATTTCGTGGTAAACATTTTTATATTAATTGTACTCTTCACTGGTAGCATTTATCCTACTAACTAGTGGTGTATATAATAAAAATACGAATAACAGTAGGCCACAAAAATGTGGTTCCTTGCCGTTGTGGTCTGAATATATATATTTACATAAATTTTTACTTTCCACATACAATAAAGTACATATGTAATGTATATAGGAGATCATAGAACAGGAAAGGTAGTGGGACCACCACCTACATTTTATTTATTGCATTCACCATGCTGTTCACTCACAAAGACCGGTTAATTTAATAAAAACTCCATTTGTAAAATCTAACCTCGGTGATGTGAATCTCGGATGTAGCTCACTGACTTGTAAACGAATTAAAAATGATAGAGTAACAGTTGAGTAAAATTCAAGTTTCAAATTTGTATAATTTAATTTTCTTGTCCATATTTAAAAAAACAAAAACAAAACATAAAAAACGAAAACATTGAATATCTTAAATAGTATACATTATTTTATATACATCAGAATACATTTTTGTAATCGTGGGTATTTCAAAAATGTTTCGTTTTAAGATATTACAAATTATGTACCATCGTAGGTCATGAAATAATTCATACTTCAATTTTGTATTCAATAGTATTCCGCTTTGTCCTTAAATATATTCAAATGTATATTTTTCTCTGAAATATCTTTAAGATAGCTTGAAACCTGCATACAGAAGAGGCAAGTGTTTGGTAAATAACAGTATATTAAAACTGGTTTATAAATCAAGTGCATCACAAAAAAGTAATATATAAAAAAATTAATAAGATACTGTTTACGAGTTTGTAATAATAGCCAATTATTTTATTATCAAATTTTTAAGAGACACTGTATATTATTATTTATTCAGTAGTAGTACTTTTTTCAATTTTGTATGTGTAGAGATATAATACACAACGTTTATATAGAATAAATCAACTCTCGATATCAAATAATTGTGAAATTAGGACATAAAGGAGAATAGAAAGAAAAAATATCAACATAGCTTAGTAGCCTAGGGCCATGTTGAAAATTAAACCAAATAATCGAAAAAAAGAACCCAAGTCTAAAACTAGGCCTGAGCAGTAAACATAATCACTCTTTTGCTCAAAGTTCTAAACATTTCATGGAATTGTGTAGATAGATGCAAATTAATGAGGATGATAGGTTTATTAGCTTCGATATTGAGAATCTTTTCCATAATGTACCAGTGCAGAAAACTTACACATAATCAAAAGTAGGCTCTCAGGTTACATTAATCTTAAAGAAAAATTAACATTTCTAAAAACGTAAAATAAAAGGTTATCCTTAAATTATGCACCGAATATATTGCTTCAAATTGATCAATAATATAGATATATCACCTGGATGGCGAAAACAAAATGGGTAGTCTATTAGGTCCAATCCTCCCCCCCCCCGTCTTTATGGAATAAGTCAAGTAAGAAGTATTTGGATCATCCGAGTTTAAGCCGAAACCAAGGCTACGGTGTATGGAAGACTTTTGAACTGTATAAAAATATATCTGTTTCCATCTTCTTAAACATGGAAATCTAAGTTAATGATAAAATTCCATTTTTTTATGTCAAGAGTTGTTGGAACGTCTTTAAATCTCTGGTTTGCAGGAAAGAAAAAAAACACACTGGTCGGTACCTAAATTATTTTCCTATCCATCTTAATATTGTCAAGAAGAAATTAATTGTTTATTCCTTACTTGACGAAGCTAAAAACTATTATTCCTTTTTAAAACTAAAAAGTTTTATCCTTTTTAAAACTAAAAACATATTTAAGTAGAAATATTTGCATATATACAATAAATCGAGAAATAAATAGTATTAGTGATGAGCTAACAATAGATATACCCAATCCATGATTTCTAAATATAAAACAATATTTTTCTATAGTAGACATAGTCTATAGACAGAGATAAACTCTAATCGTACTTGACGACGATCTCCATTGAGGGAATTTTTAGACATAGTTTGGCGTGTTGCTAGGAAATCTAGAATCGTTGCATCTGTTTGGTCCGAATAATTACAAGAAAATTTGGAATACCCAAATAATGCACCGAGAATAAACTTACGTAAACCAAAACTAATTGAAACCCCAAATATAAAATAATTGTATGAACCAACATAGTTTGACAAAAATACCGTTTTGACATTCTGTTAATAAAAATCGGTGATAAAAATTGTTCTACTTTAATTTAGGTTGAAATTTTACCACTTATTTCAAAAATGGCAATCATAACGATATGCATTATTAAATTATTGAAGTAGGGGGCAAGAGTTTGTTTAACCCAATAAACAGGACAAATTTTGCTATGCTCTATGCCTTATAATCGGTTCATTTTCGACATTTGTGTAGAGTGGGCGTGCGTGTTTTGGTTGTATCTGATGACATTTAGGTTTAGTGTCAGCTTAGATATTTATTGTCTTGCAACTCGTGCACATTGTTGAGCCTAGTATTGGCTAAGTTAGACATTATTGTAGGTCTAGCTTTAATCGTATTTAGCTTTATTGTGCTAGTATAATAATTTTTGAAAGTTAGTTGCTTCGGGAATTTTGTCCTCATCAGTTTTGACTACGCAGGCTTTGAGTTTAAGGTTCAAGTTCTTTTCTTAGTTTATAATTTTAGTTTTAGTATCCAACATGGGACTAGGCTACTAAGCTATGTTGGTGTTTTTTATCTTTTTTTCTTTTTTCTTCTATTTTTAATTTAACACTTGTTAACGAAATTGATTTATACTCTTGAAACGTCTTGTACCAATTTTTTTTATACCCAAATGATAGCAAATATACGAAAAAAACACTATAATATTAAGAACAATCCTTCTTTATGAAATTACCTTAAAACCAGAATTGAATATTAGATTAGAACTTCGTGGTCTAAAAGCTAAAGGATTGCTACGCGGCATAGTTGTAATGTGCACCCCCATAGACTGATATTCAGAGCCTTTGATCCATGAATTATCTTGGTCACAAGTAAAATATCCCGTAATGTTTTGGTTTTCATGATCATCCCTAGAACTGATGGCAAACGAAAAGTGTTGTTTGATACGCATTCTGTTACCGTATCAAATAGTGTCAAACGTATATCAGAATGGCTACAACTATGTACGAAAGATACATTGGATTGGCTCTTTTCATATTTGTTCATAATCTAAGTACTACCGCTTTAAGAAAATTGTCAAGAAATACTAATTTCAAAGATGCATATTTTACCTCTTCTACTACGAATAAGCATTATAGTCACTAAAGAATAATCAGCCTGTATCCTTCTGTATTCCGACAGAGTATTACTATACATATTAGAACATGGTATGGAAATATAGATCTGATGACATCTTTATAGAGACAGAGATCCAAAATTGTATCCATATGACAGGTTAATCTATATTCTTGGCGGTCATAAAAACCTACTTTGACATATGGAGAGTATTGTTCAGATGGAAGTTACAGGTCAACCTTTTGGGGCAGGATACCAAGATACTTAGCTATGTAGGATAAACTCAAACAATTGCCATTATTTTTTACCTTATTCAATTCATCGAGTGATGATGCTTTGAAATTAGAGAGAGAAAGTAGATATTGTCAAGAAAAATACTTGAATATTGGTGGTTTAATTGATTTAAAATTATTATTAGGATATCTATCATAAATAGATGTAACCTTCTTGCACATTATATATATATATATATATATATATATATATATATATATATATATATATATATCGAAGATATTTCACTCAGATATTTAAAAAAAATATGTTAGGTCTCCATTTTGTCAAAATCACATGCTTAATGTACGTAAAATGTTTACTTTACAACTGTTTAAATATAATTTATAACATAAAACTTAATCAATAACAAAATGTATTTCAATGCCTTTTTTATCATCCTATATTAAATACATTGTTTCAAAAACTTTATTTTGACTTACTTCGTACTCGTTATTCTAAGTGAATTGTGAAATTAATAAAACTGGTGATTTCAAGTTTGACTTTGTTCATATTACCTTTTAATGAAAAGGAATAATGTTTTAAATTGTTTTTGTTTTTTTTTTTAATTTTATTCTAATTAGAAAAAAAAAGTAGTTTTGTGAAGTTAGTTTATGTCTATTATTAGTTTTTTAGTTTTAAATAAAGCATATATATATATTTAGAGATACAGCAAAAATTGCATATTTATTCTCACATATATTCCCTGACAAATCAATAAAATTCAGAGATTAGAAAAAAAATACCAAATCTTTTATGATACTTTCTTCTTTAGCATTATTCAATTAGAAAAAATTGTAATTAAAAATCATAAATATGATAATCATTTAAAGGAACGATTTTTGTATTGGCAAATGTAAGAAATAAGAAATAAAACTATCTTATTAATCAAAATGATTATAACAATGTTCATTCCCAATCTTAAAATTACATCAAAGTTCATCCCTACTCAAAGTCTCATCAAAGTTCATTCCTAGTCTTAATTGTTCGAAATTGTCTAAAAGTTCACTTCCTTTTCCCCCTTCGTCCCTTCTTACAATGCAAACAAGAGTCGCAAATGATTTGCTCTTCTGTAGCTTCGATGTTGTATTTTTACATAAAATTATTAATCAACTTGATTCCAATTATATTCCCGCATGTAATTATGTGAACATAAAACGTTACAATCCCAATCTTTCCAAAATTGTTAGTCTGTTCTCAAATGTATTATTACGTCAAATTTGTTGAAATATTTCAGTCACGTTCACGTATTAGAGGTAGAAAATAATTTATAAAACAATAGTAGCAAGTCGTATCAGTAACGGTTTTTGATTACTATCTTGATAATACGTGTGTGGAATGCTCGGATTATTACAGAAAATATATTTGTAGAACGTTTCTTCTTGTCTAACTGCTTACCAATTTACGTCAAATATTATAATTAAATTCAATTATGATTGCTCGATAGCAATCGTGCTCAGGTAAATACATTTGTTGAAACTATGTATTGAACCAATATATTTAAATGATTATTTTTTTATAAACATTCAATAATTATTTTTTCGGCCTACAACCAAAAATCTATTGTATTTATTCAAGAGCAATGTTTTACAAAGTACAAATTAAAAGAGACGTTCGTATAGGTTTTATTAATAATAGAATTGTAAGTTTTTTGTTTAGTTTATTGTTATAAGTTGGCCGAATCAATTCTACTCGAATCTGTTTAACAGTTCAAAGGAAATGTGTATCCTTAGGTGGTTTACTAGTTTCAAATACTACTTGAAAAACGCATGCATATACCAACTGAACTAAGCCCCTTCTCAAATATAACTTTTTATTATAATTAGAACGAGTAAGGTGAAAAAGGTGAATATTTCCAAAAGTTTAAAATTAAACTGGGATAGCAAGATTTTACACGTGTCTTAGCTTCATCCTTTGAGAGTAAAAAGTAATAATACATATTATTGACCTGGTAGTTATGCACTTATTATGTAACATGAGATCAAAAAGAATAATATTTCAGAAATACGCTAGCGCTAGCAGCGGCATGCTGTGTAACTAACTGCCAAACAGGTTTAACAATTGACTGTCGCTGTTGTGCGTCGTTTTTATTACCTTTGACGTTTATTCAGGTCGTATTCTGTACATTTCAACTGCTATTCAAGTTTATTAACAGAAGTGTATATTAAAAACTATGTTTACTTAGGTTTATGTGTGTTTCTTGACAATGTCGGAGTCTGAGTGCGAATTTGAAAAACCTTGAAGGAAAAAATAGTAGAGAAAGAATGAAATAGGTTAGGCGTAGTGGTGAAGAGTTTTTAACAGATGAAGGATTGCTTGTTGAAGCTAACCAGATTGTAACTGTCGCAAGTATTACATGAAGGAGATGTCGTAAGGCATACATTAGTTTGTATAGTGACTAATTAAAAGGAAGCAAACAAAACACCTCGAGGAAAACACAAAAAATGTTGGAATGTAATCCTACCCAGTGTTATAGCAAACATTCATGAACACGTCAGTTCGTTTCCTACAGACATTGCTCACTACAGATCAACCCCTGTTACATATCTAGATGATAAGCTTTCGGTAACAACAATTTGTAAGCTGTTGAAAAATACCCTAACTTGAAAGATACAGTAAAATACGTTTAATATTTAAGTATATTAAAGGTAAGTTCTATTATCAATTTGGTAAACCACAGGTTGATGTGTGATCGACTTGTGAAGACATGAACACGAAAATAAACTCTGATGACCATAAGTAGCTCAATTTCTATTATGTAAACGCAGTGAAAAATGATTTATATTAAACTCCAAGATGGAGTATCCTACAAAGGGCTAAATGAGGTGTCTTCCTTTGTTATACAATACATAATAGTTTCATAAATCAAACATTAAAACACCCCCATGTTTTCAATGACGAGAAGAACGAACACAATCTTATCTACAAACAAAGCAGACTCTAACTCTACTTATAAATTACTGGACGATTTGAAACTATTCACCAATGCACTACCCAGTTCATGTTCTCAGCTTCATGTCATGGGACAGGTCCTCTTGGAGGGCTCTCTTGTAATGGTTTTTCAAAGGTGAAGATCATCTTACTTTACGTCAGTTTGAATGAGATTCTTGAATTTAATTTGTAAATTAAAGTCAGTAGTTAAGTAATGCAAATGGTAGAGTCAATTAAGTATTAGAGACAATTAGAAGGACAGATAAACGTCACATGTAAAGGGACGATAAAACCAGGACTGGAAATTACTACTCCACAAACAGAAAATTCCATGAAAGGTCAACACGTCGATCAAGGTTTGACATTTATATAACATTTGATAAAACAATGTGTTGCCACTAAGTGCAATAAAATATAATTTCAAATCCCTTAATAGTTTTTGTTGTTGTGATATGTCGTGTATATTAAGTATTTAATGTGTGTCGAAATTTTTATGTTTTTTAAAATTATAAGTCAATACAATTATATATGCATTAAATGAAATCCACACAAGGTGTCTCTTTCTTGGGAAACTTATTAGAAATATGATGTATGATATGTAAATTATAGATAGTGTTAAATTTTAGAATAGTAAAAATTAACTGCCTCAATTAATTTTCTAAGACTAATGCAGTAACGATATAACAGATTTATTTTCCAACAATAAATGTCTTTCACAATTGTGTTATTATTGTAGTGTGACCGTCTCCACTTCTTTTGATCAGCTGGAAGTTCCGGCTGGCTGGAGACCGCGTACATTTTAGCCGAATCTTGTCAGGATGGGCCAAGGAGTCGGGTTAGGACGCTAATGAACGCACGCAACGCAAGTGAAATTAAATGTTATATTTTATTTGCTGCCGAATTAAAGAACAGTAATAATTATAATTTATTAAAAAGACATAACGGCAAGATAAAGCCTTAATAGTGGCCGAAAAACATACCGTTTAATTTAGCTAGCACGTGGCCGAAAATGGACTGACCTGACCTCGTCCCGTAGCGGTCTTCCGTCTCGCGGCTCTCGGAACAGACTTCCGGTCGGCTCGCTAGTTCAAGCCACTCCTCGTCTCTCCCCCCTTCTTCTACGTCATATTGCACTGCTCATCAAAATCGCAAGTGCCAATTCATATTTTATTATTTAGAATTCCTTTACATCCTAATTTATAATTATTATGATTTTGGTTTGGTGGGCTCCTTGGCTGGGCCACAGTAGGCTTAAGAGTATTTTAGTGTTAATATATATACATAGATCAAAAGTTAAAATTTAACTACAACAATTATTTACAGAGATACGTTGAAAATATCACATTACTATCTTCTAGCAATGAATGATCTCTCATAATTTTGTTACTATATTTACATTAATAATAAGTACATATAAAATCCACAAACACTGGTCTTTTTTTTAAAGAAAAAGAAAAAATACTACGTATAAAATATTATAAATAAAAATTATAATAATTAGTTTTAAATTGTAGCATATTAAAAATTTAACTACTACAATTATACATCCACCAGACTAATAAAGTAAATATATCTTCCACCAATTAAAGATCTTTCACAATTTTGTTTTTATTGTATGTAAATAATAATAATAATAACAATATATATATATATATATATATATATATATATATATATATATATATATATATATATATATATATATATATATATATATATATATATATATAATGTCCACTCACAGAGATCTCTATATAAAAAGGAATCTAAATTGAAATATGAGAAAGGAATTGCAAACTATAAATTTGAGATTAGTTTAAAATTTTATTACTACAAATAATTTACATCCAGATATATATACTATCAAATTAATGCCATCAAGATTTTATAGGGTTATCTTTAAATAATTTGTTATTGTATTATGATTATAATACACAAGACATTATGTATGTATGTATGTATGTATGTATGTATGTATGTATGTATGTATGTATGTATATATATATATGTATATATATATATATATATATATATATATATATATATATATATATATATATATATATATATATATATATAGCACAAGACACACTCCTAGTCTGAGGATACTGTACATTAGTTGATAGTAACAATTTTATTATAAAAGAGATACGGTTACAAATTACAAATTTGTCTTAAAGAGTCATCAAGTATTATGTTTGTTTTTAAAATAACAATTTAACTAGAATTTAAAAACAATACTTAATTTCAATTAAATGTTACTACTACACCACGTCCATATCCTCATATTCTAAGAGTCCCAATATCAAATTTTAGAAATAATTATTATCATTAATATATGGAAATCATTTTGAAAATCAATCTATTTTTATTCAATTCATGACCGCTGTTAGGGGTGAATTTATAAATACTGTATATTGTTAAAGTGATATATTTGGCTACTTTCTTCATGTAAATAATAGTTGTAAAATCATCATACATCATTCTTTGAAATATATTTATAACTGTCTAAAGAAATTACGCATTAGAAACCATAATATTATACTGTTCTCTAAATTGGAAAGATATTTATTTTCCCATGAAATAATAGCATTATCATGTCTCTTCTAATCACTTATTTTATATCGGAACAGTCAAAGGTCATAAAATTCGACATTTTTTTCTGCTTTAATTGTATCTTATTGCTTATATTTCTCAGATAAGTTTCTATCTGAATTTTCAATTGAGCTATTAGATAACTTATTCTGAAGATCTTAATTTTGAATGTCGTAGATCTTCAATTCCGAGTGTGTTTATAATTTATGCTAAAACAATTGAATATAATTTATGCTAAAACAATTGAATGTTTTTTACGTGTAGCTATTAATGTATTTATTACCATTAATTAATTTAATCTCTCAGAGTTTAACCTTGAAATATAGGGTAAGCCAACTTTTGATAATGGCATTCATAGTTAATTAAATAGGCTCAGTTATTATTTGAAGTTATGTTATTGTATATATTTTTGACCGTTCACTTAATGTGTAACAATTGGTACACAATTTTGAAATAGGTCAACTTTTTTAAACTAAAACTAAAACAGTCTAAATAATACACAAAATCAGTCCATTTGGTCTAACTCATATAATAATTTGTATTGCTATGATATTTTCCTTCTCATTTAAAATTCCCAACTTGAAGTCAATAATAACTTAGCGTTGATAATATATTCAATTTCATTTATCACTTATGACTACATTTTAAAAACCAACATAAAATCTTTACTTCTAGTATTGAAACAAGTCTAATCGGTTTAACTAAACTTCGCTATGATATGTTTGGTTTAAAATACTTCTCTCGACCAAACTCGTGCAATTCTATATTTAATTGCTTTGTTTAATCAGTGTCGTGGACTAATTGTGTAATATTCAAAGGAAATTTTTACTACTGCGGTAAGGTTTTTCTAGACATTTCTAGATATCAATTGTCTAGATATTGGACTTTCAAGAAATGATATTAATATATATATATATATATAAATATATATATATATATATATATATATATATATATATATATATATATTTGTTCTTTAAATTACCCATAGAAATATATGTCGCGTAAATTAAAAAAAAAAATTTAATTTAAAAAAAAATAAAAAATTATTATTGTATTTCACAGTTTCGTATACATTAGTTGTTTAATTACGTTACGTTTACAGTGATTACTTACATAATTTATTCTACGGTGTCTGAAAATATCAGCAACGGATTACTCTAACAATGAAATGTTACACTTGTTCAATTACTTGTATAATATTCAAAACGTGGTTACGACAAAAAGGTGGATATAAAAGGTTGGCTAAGAGGCTTTGTCATCAAGAATTTGAATCCATGACTACGTATATAATACGACTCTAAAATCCAATCAGTCTATTGTCGATTTGCCAGATAATAGCAAATGATGTAACAACAATAATAAAAACTAAGAAGTACACTTAGGCACTTCAGAAAATACCGAACTTTTTCATTTGTCTGCGGTAGTTTAAAAATTACTAACTTTTTTTCTTTATCCCCCTCCATCCCCAAAATTGTACAGAGCTAAAAACAAGGTGTCCATGAATGTCTTGAGAAATAATCAACCAATTTTCTTGAGTTCAATGACGAACTCTGTATAAACATACTTAGTAGTGTGGCCCAGCCAAGGAGCCCACCAAAAAAAACTATAATAAGTATAAATTATGATGTAATGGGAAGGGATTCTAAATAATAAAATATCAATTGGCACTTGCAATTTTGTTGAGCAGTTCAAGATCACGTAGAAGGGGGGAGACAAGGAGTGGAGGGCTTGAACCAGCGAGCCGGTGAGAATCTGTTCCGAGAGCCGCGAGAAGGAAGTTGAACGGTAGACCGCTACGGGACGAGGTCAGTCCATTTTTCGGCCACGTGCTATCTAAAAATTATTCGGTATGCTTTTCGGCCACTATTAAGGCCTCTTATCAAGTAGTTATGTCTTTTTTATAAATTATAATTATTTCTGTAATTTTCTAATTCGGCGCCAAAATAAAAGATAACATTTAATTTAACTGGCGTTGCTTGCGTTCATTAGCGTCTAAACCCGACTCCTTGGCCCATCGTGAAAAGATTCGGCTAAAGTGCACGCGGTCTCCAGTCAGCCGGAGCTTCCATCTGTTCAAAAGAAGTGGAGACGGTCACAATAGATTTGTTTTCGGTCCTCGAGGTGACCTTCCATATGTTGTGTATAAATGCAAACGCAATTACATCTCTCACTGTCCCCTAATCTTCACTTAACTATTGGAGACTGCTCAGTAGAAAGCATAACATGTTTTATGATTCTTCTAATTTAAATCAGTGATTAGAGTATAACGTAATCTTCATTATATTTACGAACAATATCCCGTAACAGGCAATACAATGTATAATCAGTTTAGAGAAACATCGCGAATTCCTCGATCCATCCAATAATATGAAGCGATTCAAATTGACAACCTTCTATAGGTTTAAAAGTGTACCACTCGATGCTGTCTAAAATTGACACACCTAAAATATCTGTTTAAAACTTGGTCATAAACTTATGAGAATACATGCCTACAAAAACAGCCTAAATAAGAAGATAAGCAAGAAAACTCTAAATTAGTTGAATATTCTGTGGTAACGCTGAACTAAATATTCGGTGACAGACGTTACAGTAACGTTAACCGATATTTTTTCAGTGATGTAGAAACTTTGCTCAAAAATTGTTTTGTTAATAATCATTCATGTAGAACTCGGGGGTTCAGAAAAAAAAGTTTAGTATTTTCCATATTTTATTAGGCTAAATGTGTGGTTTGAAATGTTGTGTGGTGGAATCATTTCTAAGAAATGGACTAAAGGTGTCATTAAGCAGACATGCTTAAATAACGAATAATCCGAAAGTAAAATTGGAAGATATGCTTGTTTTGTGATATCATTAGGCTTCGATCTATTTTTTTTACCAGTTTCATGTTAAAGGTAATGTCTATAACGATGTAATCCGTGATATATGTCATCTGAGAGAGAATCAATACCTAATACAACAAATTTGCTAATTAACAACTATAAAGGGAAGGGTTAATCACAATGAAACCTACATTTCAGCCAAAAAAGTTAGTAGATTCTTCTGGTATTCAAATTAATTATTCCCCTGAAACATAAGCTTAGTTAATTTACCTCGAAATCACACACCTTTTTCTATTAATATAAATTTTAATTGAACTTCAAATTACATCTCTTAGTAAAAAAATGTGGAGTTTATAACAGTGCAAATCAAAATATGTTGTTGATATAATTTTGTTTCTAAAAATAATTGTTATAAACTAATAATAGTAATAAACAAGTTTAACTATAGGATTCAATGAAATCTATAGACCTTGTATTGTATCAATTACAGCTTGACGATATAAATGCATTTGAGTAACAAAAAAGAGGCACAAACGAGATGATTGAAGGAGAACACAATCAATCAAATAACCACCCTTCAGTTTAACAACGAGTTACATCCAAGATTTTCCATTCCGCTGCACTTTAAATTCAATTTTTATTCTTCGTTTTTTATATGGAGCAGAAGAACACGCATAAAGGATAATCTGTTTTAAAGGAAACTATATTATGATATTTATTTAAAGTTGAGTTTAATGATGGTATATATCTAGAAACTGTATTAAAATTAGTGAGAAAATATTTTAATATAAACATGTTCTGAATTGAATAATAGTACAAATAAGAAGATGGATAATTGGGTTTGAAGTCTGGTGTTACGTTTTTGATGCTTTTATTATAAAAATAGGAGTACACCCTAATATGAATAGTGAAATTACATTCTTAAGTAGTTATTGGAAATAATGTCTTATATATTTCATTTATATTAGTGTATATAGTGATACGTGAAAAAATATTTTTAAAACAATTGTGTATCTATTGCATATGTTTAATTAAGTAAATGTATTTTGTGAAATAATTAACTTTTACATATATATTATATTTTCACACTTTAATCAATATTATGTAAAATTATCTATCAAGTCAGGTGTTATATATCAACTATATTATTTATATAAAATAAAACAAGGATACTTTCTTGTTTGTTTCGTTAACAAGTAATTTGTACTTGTTTCGTAATGTGTGTTAAATTTCTTCACGGATTTCAATAAAGTTTCCGTATTCAATTATAGTTCAAATCTTGAACCAGATTTGTCAATAACACAATATTTATTATAGTTTAAAAGTTTTATAAAATAGGTAAATTTTATTGAACATTGATGCTCTCACTATTATCCGTCCAGATAGAGTAATAACTTGAGAACTACTGCATCAATTTAAATCATGCAAATTTGAAATACTAACAGAATATCTAATGAGTAGTTTTCGAGATATAGGCCAAGCCTTAAAAAAGAGGTTGTATTTTATATATAATAAAGACGTTATATATTTAATTTTGGGCGTACTTTAATTTGTGGTGTGTTAATTAATTGTATTTTGTTTAATTTGACAAGAGAATGGTATTTATTATAGAAACTCTAGTCGTGCTATAAATATAGATACTGTAGTTGCACCATAGTCGTAAACATGTCATTACTTTAACTATGTTGCAAGTTGATTATCGTTCGTATATCACACACTACTTGATAGTAATTTATATAAACTTTAAATACATATTCACTACGTTGGTGTGTTTTAACATTTTGATGTAACATTTTCCTTGTAAATAAATTATAAGGGAACTTTGAAGGAAAACCTGAAGCTTATCTTTGTAATGAAGTAAACAGAATTTCAAAAGTTTCCTTATCAGAGTCATTTATTATTTCTCAGTAAAAGGGGAGTTAGAGAGAGTAAACAATTTTGTAATTCATTTTGTAGACGAAGTCAACAAAATGAATTACAGACTCTAAAATGATACAGTATAATAAGATATAATTTACCTTGTATACCGAATAAACATATTTGTAAGCTACGACACCTTAAGCCTGTTTCATAATAGTTTTATAAAAGACAATAAAACAAGTTTCCATGTTGTTTTAACATATCTCCTAGAGTTAGTATGTGCAATAAAAACATAAGAAAGTTTAAGAAAGATTGAAAATTATCAGGTATTATGTTAGATAATTATTTTTTATGATTAATTTAGATATTTGTTGAGATAAACGTATTATGTGCTATACTTATACATTTTCTTCACTTGAGAAGTTGTAATACGTGAATATTAATTCGATTACCGATATACTCAGTTTATTAAAGAAGTTCAAAGTTGTAGTGATGCACACATAGTCTATTTTTAATGTGAATCTAATGGCTAATTAATATTATATAGGATTATCATTATTATATAACACGTACTAAACGATTATTTGTGATTGAATTCATCATGAACATATGTAAATTATACTCGAATAATAATATAATAAAATAAAATAACAATACAGAACATAACTAAAATAAAGACACGATTACTATATTACTTATATTTTGATGGCCTTGAACTAAGGAAGATTCATATTGATTCTCTACTATTATCTGCTAGTTGAGTGGCAAGAGGTTACATGATCTAGTTTGTAACTCCGTTGTTTTGAGTGATATTTACTTGTTTCTGCCCCTTATAATAAAACCTTGAACGATTAAAATCAAACAGTTTAACCGTATTTTCAATAAAATAATAAAACGTGGACAAAATAATTTTTGTGTATGTTGTAAGTGTTGTTTGTGTGTAGTTTGAAATTTGTATTTGCATGTATATGTGTGTATATTTGTGGCTTGTGCATACAGTATATATATACCAAATTTACATTGTTTTATGAAAAATATTTTTAGTTTTTTAATATAAATATTAATATATAATAATATAATTTTTTATTATTGAATTCAAGTGTAGGCTATATGATCATTTTAAAATACTCGTGTTTCATTTTTCGTGGATTTTACATGAACTCTCGTTGTTCACAGATTGATTTGTAAAAACAATGCATAATATCAAGTAATTTCAAAATATCTATTTATTATAGTCATTAACACTAGATTTTACTTTAGAACTTGAAATATAATGTACTTGGTATATCTGTAAAATATAAATTTTGAATACCTATCACAACATAGTTTTGAATTTTGACCCTTTTTATCGTTTAATACCAACAATTAAAAATTTACTACCGAGCTTAAATAGAATCAAAAACTATTAACAGAAATTACGTATCCCTTACATTTATGTTTATCTTACTCAAATTACTCAATATATGTATTCTTCTGAATGTAGGCGTCACTAATAAAACTCTACATAGCAATATAATTTAATTAAAAACTCTTCTTCATTTCATTTTACACGTGATATCCCACAACCACTATATGAACTACGATCACACAATTTAATTAGTGACTGTATAAACTCTAATAACCAACAAACAGTAATTAAAACAGGCATTTAGAACTGTTAAAAATACAAAATAACTTCTTTCACCACAGTTGTGAATGAAGTATAATTAAACACAAATAACTTTGCTCATCAACACATTATATAGAACAACTCCAATTAGATTGAAATATATATAACCTTAGTTATTTACTTCCATTTTTAATGTAATGTTAAACCATCGAAGACGATTTTTATTCTTGACAAAAAATCGTTTTGTTAGTTATTATACATATCAACTCTCTCTTAAATGAAATCTAAATATTGGTACCTCACTTAACAAAAAGTAAATAGTAATGTGAAACAAATTAAAATGTAAGTTTATTAGTTCCAATACCAAATATTGTTATTAGCCGTACCACCGAATAATAATGCATTTTGTAGAATATTTAAAACACTCTAATTGTTGGGTTAAATACAATTTCATAGAACGTAGGAGATATTTTTGATTCTCTCTGCGTGAAATAATATTAAAATAGTAATTGATAATAATTAATTAAAGTGCCACTTCACTTTAAATAAACTCAATATGAGGAAAACAATAACAATTCAAAAAATAGCGTTCGGACTTGTTGAATCATATAAGATAGTCTCTACTAACGTAACAAGAACATGTGACTTTTCATTTTTGTTCTTCATATATATGCACCATTTACAAACCATAGTAACGTAATAAAAATCCTAGTCTATTGGACGTAGATGAATTATATTATAATATCTATCGCTGACGTCTTTGTGATCTAGGTTTGATCTTGAGATAATATGTTATAGTAACCGCTATGGAAAAATAATAATATAATTGTTTATTATCCCATTGAAGCGTAGAAATTACGTTAATTGTAGACCTAATAACTTCAACTATACGTAATTTGGTTTAATGAATGAGAAAGAAATTTTTAAACTATCATAATTCAAATGCGGAAAATATTCGGACTACTAACACCACCGAACAACTTATGTTCCATTGGTTATGTCAGTTTCGCTAATTCCATCTCTGAATTGATGAAAACTTGGTAAGCTTAAATAATTAAGGTCTCTAAACTATCAAATAATTATTACTGATAGTTTCACAGCTTTACGTTAAAAATGTCCGTCACAGTGTATTTCCTTTTCTAGTTTGTTCCTGAGAGTTTGTTCTGCGAAGTTTTTGGTACAAGGTTGTTCTACTAGATAATTGTAAAATCTTCTGGGTAATTGGTAAACATTTGAAAGTAATCGCGAAAAATATTAATTTAAAGAAATACGTCGAAAGTGAAGTGTTGAATTAAAACAAATTACGTCGAGAAGTGAGTTAATAAAAATTAAAAAGAAATACGTCGAACAGTGAATTAGTTAAAGTTAAATAATACGGCGTAAAGTGAATATAGTCAACGCGAAAAGTTAATAGATGAAATATCAGCGTCGAGGATAAGTAGAGAAATTCTACGAGAAATCAAGAGTTACTCCAACCAGACCAGATTACAGCTTTGCGAGAACAAAGGAGATTATTGGACACCAAATAAACATCGAGCTTATCGGCTGCAACAACCACCAAACAACCACGTTTCGGATTGCGAAAGGACTTCTAATTCGAAGTAGACTGTGAAAATTTGTATAAATAATTAACCACCAACAACATTTTGATTCAGTAACGAAAGTTTAAATTATAGTCACCAATATATATATATATATATATATATATATATATATATATATATTGTTAGATTATTTTGTATGATTGATTTATTTGTTTGTTTGAATTGAATCGTGTGAGTCAACTTTAATAAATCAGGTGCTTTCACCATGTAAGACAATTTAATAAGTTTCTGGGGGTTTCTCCTTAGACTCTACTATTGATTCAAATTTTTCTTGGCTGTGGGCTGACTCTAAAAAAATGAAACTGGATAGGGAAAAAAATACAGATTTTGATTTAGAACAAGTTTAATAAAATCGAAAATGTTCATGAATACCCTTTCACATGAAATGTCTATAATCTGCTTGGAAATAAAACATTAAACTTTCAGATTCGAGTTGGCCATTCCTCGAATTAATTAAAATTTATTGAACAAATTAACTGAACAAATTTATTGAACATTTTCTAGACTGCCAATAACAAATTTCTATCACCATAATATTACATCTAAATAAAGCCTTAACAAATGTACAATATTATCATTATCATTATTTATTTACTTAAATTGTACAAAATTGTCCCTCTTCCCTTATTTGTTTTAAAGAGTTTATATTTTAACCTTATAAAGTAATGAAATAAAACCCAGTTTATGACTTCGTTTGATAATATTGTATTAACCAATTGAGATCTGATTTACATTAATAAAAGTTTAAGATTACTTACATTACACTCCACCCTTTCTTCACACTTTCACTAAACACTTTATTTTGATTTTATTTATTTCAAATTTTCACAACACTTCACTGGTGTAGATTTAGTTGATATTATTTTGTTATTTTATTATAGCAGGTTAAATACGGACTGAGTTTCTTATTGAATTTCTTTACTTGTTCCCCCTCTGAAGATTTATTTTTCACTACCAATTTTTCACGCGTTGTTCTCCCCTCTTCTTTTTTTGAATCCCTCGGGTTTCTTTCTCATTGGTTAATTTTGAATTTTTGTCGTTCTCATTGATTTTCCTAATTTGCAATCTTTCACACGTAGAACACTTGTTCAATGCTTAATTTGCTATTTGTAAAGTTCACTGCCTCTGCTTCTGTTAGGTGAAATTCGAGATGCCTTGCGCTTGTTGTCTCACATCCTGTTTCTATATTTAAGTTGGTGTTTCGAATTAATTATATTTTTAATAAATTATATATAATAAATTTATAATAAATGTTGTAATATTGGTGTTCACCAATCTCTCTATTACAATATATATATATATATATATATATTTATTTATTTATATGTTGACATTTGTTATTACTAAAAAAAACATAAGTTTAGAATTTTATATTTATTTACAATGATGTATTTCAGTTTTTATGGTGTTTTGGATAACAAATAATTCTTCACATTAGTGGTAACATTTATTCTTAAATTTACCATATTTTAAAAATACAAAAATGTATATAATATACACACACATATTCACACAATTATATTTGCCAAAAATGTATATACATAATTGAACACAAAAGTATTAATGCATTTGACCATTAATAAAAAATAAATTATTCCTTATATTCTAGTTCTGTTAATTCTTTAAAACATAGTGGTCTATAAAATAAATAGTATATTTTAAATAATAAATTATTAATATAACATTTTACATAATATTTTCGTAAACGTTATGTTGTATCCATTAATATACTTAAAACTTATTGGAGGTTTAATTTAGTTATAACTATAAAAATTTAATTGCTGTAATTTTTTTTTGAAATAATAATTAATTTTTATTTTATAATATGTGAAACAAAAACAATGCTAATTTAAATACAGTTATGGTTGTGCAGATTGAAGATCGAAATTCGGGTAATGAGTATTGGAGTGGAGAAATTTAATTTCAGTTTGTAAACTGATGTAAATATCACTTATCAATCAAAGCAACACTAATAAAACTGTTTGCGGAATATTTCATTATATCCTGTCCATATAACATAATTGGACATTTGGTGTTTTGTTGTTATATTTAGTTATAAACCTTGATTAGCGTAATCAATTATAAACAAAGTAGATTATTTTAATTAAACATGTATCATTAACTCCAAATGTTATATAGGTTCCAGTTACATATCCTTCGAGATTAAAACATTATTTGTTTCTATTATAACTAATAATTGTATTAATTAACTGCATTACCAGTATATTGTATTATAATAAAAATAAAATCATATAATATTTGTTGCAATAATGATGATATTACACTTTATACCATTAATATTAGAAAATGATAAATTAATAATTTATTAAGTTTCAATATTTTATACTGAACTCAAGGTTTATATTAACCAAATAAGAAAAACATTGCAACCGAATGATAACAACCTTTAGGAGAACATAACTTTAAATGAAAAAAAGTAATTTAAAAAAATAAAATTTTAAAAACTATTATTCTCTGAAATTAAACTTTTTCTCCAGTAATTTTCACCTTCTCTCCAAGTTATGATTTTCCGTTTCAAACATATATTATTCCTACTATTGCTATTTTTTGTAGTTATGACTATTATTAAATTAATATTTATGGTTTTAAAATTATTATTATTAATTAATTGATAACGATTTCTGAAGGAATACATAGCCACGATATTTTTTTTTGCAATACTTTTTGTTTTTCATTGCTAACTTTTCATTTTTTTTGTTTATTTTGAATCAGTATAAGGCCAATCATGTTAAGAAATGATTACGAAAGTCATTTTGGTGTTTAATGATTAAAAAAAATATTTTTTTTTTAAATAGTGCTAATTATTACATTCAGAGAGAGGAAAACATCATCATTAAATTCAAAGTAAAAATGATACGATGAAAACTAATAATAATTCAAATTAATACGAGCTAAATAATTAATGATTTTACACAACAATTAGCACAATGGAATTAAGTCACCCTAAATTAAACCAATCATAGCCATTTTATGAACATAAAAGATTATAGTACAGTAAACAAAATATTTGTATTATTAGTTTTACAGACTGTTTTAAACAATACATCATAACTTGTCAATTTTCCAATTATTGGAATATATTGCATTATGTATTCTTACTTTTACTCTACTTATATCGAAAATATATATTTATACCTATGAATATTATATGAGAATAACATAATATATTACATTTATTTCTTAATAATATCGTAGTAATTTTTCATTTAATTTATTAGCTAAATAACTGTTTCCTTTATTAAAGTATCACCAATCACACAACTTGAAAAAAATATTTAAAAAAGCATGTAAATAATTAGAAAGGAAAACATTAATAAAGGTTACTGAGACTTTCCTTGCTATATATCTATATTTCCATTAGGAATATAATTTTATTTTGTAATATCCTTGTTTATTTCTACCCGATTTATTTACATCATATTGTTCACTTCTCTAATTTAGTACTTAAACGTAATATGATTATAATTAAGTAATACTTGTTTTAATTGTCTTTATGGTTTCATAAAGAATATATTGCAGAGACAAATTTGTGAAATGGTGTTAGTTTTGAATAGTCAACTAGCCGTGCAATGAATCTCTCTCTCTCTCTCTCTCTCTCTCTCTCTCTCTCTCTCTCTCTCTTCTCTCTCCTCTCTCTCTCTCTCTCTCTCTCTCTCTCTCTCTCTCTCTCTCTCTCTCTCTCTCTCTCTCTCTCTCTCTCTCTCTCTCTCTCTCTCTCTCTCTCTCTCTCTCTCTCTCTCTCTCTCTCTCTTCTCTCTCTCTCTCTCTCTCTCTCTCTCTCTCTCTCTCTCTCTCTCTCTCTCTCTCTTTCTCTCTCTCTCTCTCTCTCTCTCTCTCTCTCTCTCCTCTCTCTCTCTCTCTCTCTCTCTCTCTCTCTCTCTCTCTCTCTCTCTCTCTCTCTCTCTCTCTCTCTCTTCTCTCTCTCTCTCTCTCTCTCTCTCTCACACTTGTGATTCCGACGGCAGTAGAGATGTCGTTATTGATCTAGAACTTTTATCATGAAATAAATTTAGAATGTTATGTAATTTGTTGTCTAATATTTTGTCCTTTTCTTTCTGGAATGGCTGCAACGTTATCAAAGATAAAAGTTACGATAGAAACCATTTAGTATTTCGATATCAACTAATCGATGTTGGCGTAGATTTTGTTTCATACAGACATTACATCATCTCACGGTTAGTATATACATCTTATAGATATTACTTTGTAGTAAGATTCTCCTTCTAAAGTTCAAATTTCAAAACTTCTGTTCCATTTAATAACACAAACGGGTTTTTTTTGACTAAACATGTAGAAAAATCAAACCTGAACAAACAAAACTGTTTAAAGTTCAATCCGGAAAATGAAGAACGTAATTGAACCAAATTATTAACGGATCAAACGAACAAGAAAATACATACCTTCAAAGAGTACATATCATCTAATTATTTGCATAAATGATATATTGTGAACGATATGTGATTAAATCTTAATTAAAATAATGTATCATTTAATGTACTATCGGATTTTTTTTTTA